>PVIH01013161.1:0-14007 GCA_004025045.1 Sigmodon hispidus
GGAGGAAGGGAACATGTCTTCTTAGATGAGGAGGTGAAGGAGGAAGGGAACATGTCTTCTTAGATGAGGAGGTGAAGGAGGAAGGGAACATGTCTTCTTAGATGAGGACGTGAAGGAGGAAGGGAACATGTCTTAGATGAGGAGGTGAAGGAGGAAGGGAACATGTCTTAGATGAGGAGGTGAAGGAGGAAGGGAACATGTCTTAGATGAGGAGGTGAAGGAGGAAGGGAACATGTAGATGCCTCTGCCGTTCAGCGCTGTGTCACATCACACAAGTGGATGCTGGGAAGAGCATGACGCAAGACACTTTAGGAGCTTTGGACATCTATTTGTATGAAATAGCAGTGATGCTGCTGCTTATCACACTCACTTGATTAAAAAAAATAGTTTTAATTTTTCAAGAAGTAGAAGCCTTAAGTCCTCTACTAGGCAGGAGCAAATTCACAGGGGATGTGAGTGTCTCCACAAAGACTCCAGCCAGCATGTGTTTGAAGGGGCATTGGGTGATGCTGACAGCACACACTGAAAAGAATATGCTGGAAAACAGTTCCTTTGAGGCGGTTGAAGATTTAAGAAAGAAAAAAAGAAAGCTTCCTCAAACAGCACAGATCTTCTGCTACTTGGTAAAACTAACAAAACAGTGGGCCTTATTGATGGAACTATTCCCTGCAGCAGACACACCACAGAACTTTGTCCAGACAAAACAGACAAGCCCGAAGCTCTGGCTGGAGAGCTAACAAAAGTGTGGAAACTGAGGAACATCAAAGTCAAGACAGCTCTCCCTTTGACTGGAGGACTGCTGTTCTCTGCAAGAGCTGCACATCTGGCAGGGAGGCCTGGCTTTGCCTGGGTAGCAGAGTGTACTAGAATGCATGTGCTCTCATTGCAGCCATATCGCCCTACATTTTCCTGGCGTGCCAGTCCTCTAGATGGGGGGAGGGTCCCCACCTCTGATTATAAAAGACAACCTAGGACTCAGGTCTGGCCTCTGAAAATATTGCATTTTCCTGCTGTGTAAGTCAGCATAGGAGAAGGTACTCTGCAGAATAGGGACCAGGAGGATTCTTTCTCTTTAGAGGCCATGAAAATGGATGGAGCAAAGGTCACTGACTTTCCAGACAGTAATCCTTATACTTGGATCTTTGAAGGTTTCAGTGGCCATTTTTATCACCCTGTAGGGATACATTGACTGGATAACAGTGCTAAGGCATGTAGACAACCCAAGAGGTAGTGGAAGACCTGAGGCAAGCAGAGCCCTGTCCCCTGGGGAAATAAAGACTAATGCTGTCTAAGCACTGTGGACTCCGTCCCCTGTGCTATGTGGACTCCGTCCCTCATAGTCACATGTCTAACTGAATCGCCTGTATCCTAGGCATTCTGAAGTCATTCTCCATGCCAGACAAGGAGTTTCTCCTAGACCAGTCTGTTGAAGAGTTTTTCCTCTGTTTTGGAGGGTTTGAGGGTCCTTTGTAGCCATCTCTTCCCTGTGACAAGGCTCTGGTCAGTTTTTCTTCTCATATCTGAGCTCTCACAGACTTCACCAAGCCTGTCATTCATATGTCTCCACCCTGAACTCTGTGAGCTTCTGGAAGAAGAGACCATGCTCTTACCAAGGCACCAGGCCCAGCCCTCCAGTCAGACATTCAGATGCACACTGAGGATCAAGGCCCAATTTAAGAGTTGAGACTTTCTCCTAAGAGCAATGAGAGTCTTTGAAGTACTTGGGAGAGGCAAGGCCTAGCCTGAGGTAAGAATCCCTGGTGAGTCTCCCTACTTTTCCCAGCTGAACCCTATTCTCACTTTTTTTTTTTTTTAAGATTTCTGAGGTTTTTCCTCAGGCCCTGTCCATCTTTCCCCTCTCCTCTCTGGTGGAGCTGCTAAGTGTGGGCCTTTTGAAAGTTAGGCTCCCACTGTAGAGTCTGCAGGGGGTCTCTGTGTCCCCAAGGCTTTCTACCCACGCTGGGACCCTGTGGTGGCTCTTTGATGATCCCATTATAACTTCTGCTTGGAAAGTATCCACTGACTCTTTCAGCCCTTAGCCCTGTGCTTTATGCTTGAGGTTTTCTCTCATTGCCTGGAGCTGGCCAGCATGAGGAAGCTGTGGATCCACCTCTGTCTTTCCTTGTTCATTCAGAGCTCCTACTGCTGAGTGAGTGGATGTGGGGCAAAGGTATGGTCTTCATGAGGCCATACTGAAGGATAAATAAGGAGGTTCTGTGGCCCTGTGACTGGGTGCTCCAAAAACAGGTGCTCCTCAAAATAGCATCAGTGGTTGGCTGTGCTTCAACAGGTGAAAAATTATCAGAGGCATGATTTTCTCATGTCTAGCTCTTGGGAGAGATGTAGACTGGTTTCCTGAACAGCAGAATGGATCCCCTTTCTTATTCTGTGACTGACCGACTTATAGCTGTAGCAAAAGAAGACTGATGAAGAGCCAAATCCATGGAACAGAAGTCACAGCCTTTCCAGGTAAACACCAGTTTTCTAAGTTAACAGAACTTGACACTGTAGCATACTCTATATAACATCCTCCATTACAGCGTGACATCAAGTCACATGTGTATCTTCTGCTACTATATGATTTGTGTGTATGATATAGAAGTTCTGTCTCTGTTATGTGTACCAAGTTCATGCCTGGTACCAGAAGAGGGCATTGGATCTCCTGGGACTCAAAATATAGGCCATTGTGAATTGTCACGTAAGCGCTGAAAACTGAACCTGGGTCTCTGCAAGAGAAGCAAGAGCTTTTAACTGGTGAGCCATTCCTCCAGCCCCGACATTAGTACATATTTAGATTAAAAAAGTATGCCTGGTTATGTCACTAGGAAGTGCCATACAGTACTTTGATATAGGAAAAAGAGAATGGATTTCAGCTTGGGAAATGGATGGCCACGGATATCTGTAGCTGTGGAATGTAGATGGGGCAAGGTGACATGATGTTTGAAAGTTCATCTTCTAGAAGGCAAGGTGTACACAAAAGCCCATTGTGAACTGAGGAGAAAGGAGCATGTTTGGTTTGTTTTTCCTTTAATTTTGATAAAGTGTGCTGAGGAAGCCTGACTAATACCCAAGAGGAATCATCTTTGCTGAAAAAAAAAATTAGAATAATCACTGTAAAAACCTGAAACTAAAAAGAGAGAGAAAATAAGGTGGGCGCCTTCAAATCTCTGAGAGTCCCTCACTATATTAGAGGAGGAAGTTAACATATTATAAGAAAACAATGTGTTTGCAGTTGACTAGAAAAATCCTAGGACTGTATGAAAATCTAGAGTTCAAAAACTCAACTGCCTGAGGGGACCAGGATGCTGGAACAGAAGTGGGAAGCTGGGAAGAAGGCCTGTAAAGGACTGAGACTACAGGCTCAAGCTTGCTAAAGTCAGCTGTCCTAGATTATGCTCAGGGATGCTGTGTGCACACGCAGGAGCTCCTGATTACTTTCACTATCCCAGATTTTAAATTCTAGGTGTGGAGGAAGGCTAAACTGACGTTGGTGTCATTTTCCAGAAACAAAATAGTTGTGAAGCATCTTGATTTGATATCGATTTTGAGACCACAAGAAGCAGAGCCTGGGATGACGATGTGAAGGTATTTATTTAGATGGTCATCTCAGAAATGGCTGGCAGGGAAGTGAAGGAAGGGTCTGGGACAGTATACCTGATCAAAACATCTCAGGGCAGTGTTTCTCAACCTCCCTAATGCTGTGACCCTTTAATACAGTTCCTCATATTGTGATAACCTTCAAACATAAAATTGCTTCATTGGTAATTGATACAATAACTTTTCCAGTGTTATGGATTATAATGTAATATCTCATATGTAGGATATCTATGACCCCCTATAAAGGGATTGAGACCCACAGTTTGAGGATCACTGCCTTAGATGAAGCTGGATTTGCTTCGTAGTTTCAGAAGCTTTACTTTATTAAAGTAGAGAGATTGTGGCATAGAGAACAGCTCACATCATGGTAGTCAAGAGAAAGAGGAGGGGGGAGACAAGAGGGGAAGAGAGAGAGAGATTGAAGTGAACTTCTCTGGAACCACCTTTGCAGACACAGCTCTAGCATGCAATGCTAGCTGGCTAGGCACCTCCCAATTCAAACACGTTAACAAGATTAACCATAACAGGAGCTGAAACAGCAAAGAGAAGGTGGCAGCTAATGTGTGCCTGTGAATATATTCCAGGAAACTCCAGGAGACCCACGTGCTCAGAGGTATTGACTTGAGGGGGTGGTGGTGGCGGTGGCTGTGGCTTCAGAACTGCTTCTCCTCCAGGACTTAGTTTGCATTCTCTTCAGCTCCACAAGAGAGGAACATCTGTTTTCTGACAGAAAAGGCCTAATCTCAGGTGCTGGCAGGAGAGAGCAGTCCTGGGCTACTAACGATGTCCTGGGCTGGAAAGCAGATGACAGACTAGTGTCTTAGTTTGGCTTTCTATTACTGCGAGAAATACCCTAACCAAATTCACTTTGGAGAGGAAAGGGTTTCTGGGGCCTCCATGTCTTGATTACTGTTCATCACTGAGGGGAATCGGAGGCAGGAACTGAAGCAGAGGCCACCATGAAGGAACACTACTTAGTGACCTGTTCCTCATGGCTTGCTCAGCCTACTTTCTTATACAACCCAGGATCACCAGTCCAAGGGTGCACTGTTCACAGTGAGCTGGATCCTTCCACATCAGCCATTAAGAAAATTCCCCATACGATTGCCTGTAGGGCAACTCTCCATTAAAGTTTTACCTTCCCAGATGACTCTGGCCTGTACCAAATTGTCAAAAACAGACAGACAGACAAACAAACAAACAAAAAACAAACAAAACCATACAAAAATCTAACCAGTGAGACTAGGAATACTGGAGCAATTCTCCTACTTAGGCACTTGGAGAAACCCTTTCCACTAGAACTTTTCACAGGACAACACATGTCTAGTGAGTTTTGTGTGCCTTAGAGTTAGGGGATCAGGCAAGCAGGCCTGTTTCTCCTGTGGCATTTTGGCAGGAAATTCAGTCTCCAAATGAATTCGTTTTTCTCAGCCATATCACAGGCAAGTATGATGTCACTAGCTGCACAAGGCGGGGCAAATCTCCACCTAGTCTTGAGTCTCAGTTTCTTTACCTCACCAAGCATCCATGACAAAGTGTCTGCCATTCTGAGTGTGGGTTTTAGATTTTGCCTTGCATAGGAGAAAGAGAACTGCTTACTAGCTAGCATGGTGCCAGACCCTGAGAACCTTCTGGAAGTGGAGGAAGCATGGACCCCAGCTTGTCGCAAAGGGTCCTTTGTTTTCCCATTCACAGAATTTCAATGAATAGACGAGCTGTGGGAAGTCCTGACACCTGAGAGGAGGGCCAAGGATCTGAGCCCTGGATCCTCTTGTAGAATAGTGTTAACGTGGAGCTATCATGGCTCACAGTGTCATAAAGGAAGTCAGCAGCCTGCACCCGGGGCCTGTCAATTCTTGGCCTTTGAACAATGGTTAGTGATGGATAGGGCATCTCTCACTCCTCTTAGTGGGTACCAGGAGACCCTTCCCGCTCTGCCCTTCTGCATCCCTGCCTTTAATCAAGGCCTCTGAGGTAATTGCTCTGTGGATGAACAGCTTGCAGCCTAGTGTGCAACTAACAATTAGTTTAGAGGCTGTGATCTATAAATTTTGAGGTGAGGGAAAGAGGATTTGGGGCACGTGGGCTATCGTTTCTAATGAAGAAGAATCACACACCGGAAGGGATCCCGAGCATTATAGAGGCAGCTTAATATCATCTCACCATGATTTGTAGACCTCAGTAATGCCGCGTGACCGTGGAGAGGGAAAGAAAACGAGTGTCTGTGTGTGTGTGTGTGTGGGGGGGGAGCAAATTGTTGTTGTTTGTATTTCTTAGGAAAGAAACAAAATCCTTTCTCCCGGCTCACGATTTACGACATGTGGGCCACCATCTGTACAAACCCCAGCAATCCTCCGTCACTGTCTGCACGGCTCTGTAAACAAGGCCTAACGGAGTGGGACACCATGGAATGTCGTCCTATTTATTGTTTATAAAAATAAACGGGCTGGCCAGAGACGTATGCAAGTTGTTTCATGGAGCAGCTGCACAAGCAAGGGTCCGAGTGAGAGCGGGGCTGGGAAGTCCGGAGGGCGAGGGACCTGACCCAGCCAGTGAGAGGCTCTCATCACCGGACCACTTCGGGAGATGAAAGGAAAGGAGGAAGCAGGGGGCAGGCCTGCAGTGAGCCACATTCAGCCTCTCCCTTCTTGGTCGGATCACTAGGTTAACACTGAGCTGACTCGGAAGAAGCGCATTCTCATGGCATAGGGTACACGGGATGCCAGAGATAACTTAGACGCTCAGAGGAAAAAAGGACCAAGGGAGCTGTGAAAATCCAGACTCCCCAGGGGCTACTGTTTGACAAGCTATGAGTCTCTGTCTTTTGCATGCATTAAGAAAGCTAGATGCTGTGGCATCTCCTCTGGGTATACATACGGGCAGGTGATTGGCTTCACAGCCACAAGCTGGCCTAAACTTCTTTGCCTCCCTGTTAGTTGAGGGGTCCAGATTTGTCTCTGAGGCTAAGTGGCAAGGGCAAGAGTAAGAGTGAGAAGTTCACAGAATACCATGATTGAAGTGTCTCTAAAGATGGCTTTAGTCGGTAGAGCTGGGCAGAAGTGTGACCATACTTGGTGGAGCTGGGCAGGAGGGTGACCACAGTTGAAAGAAATTGAATATTTCAGAGTAATCATGAAATTTGAAATGTTCTCAACACAAAAACCTAATGAACTCCTTGATGATGGTTGTATAATTACCATAATTTGACCCTCTCATACTGAATACACATGTCTCGCCATGTCCCATAAATACAAAAAATACTATATGCCAAAATATACTACCCCTCCATTTTCTCATTTTCTTTTAAAAGAAAATAAGAAAACAGATGCTTGAACAACAAGACAACGAACCCAACCTATAAATGAGCAGGACAGGACTGTGGCTAGGCCTTTCTCAGAAGTCCTTGGTTCTTGGCTTCTACAGTCTCTACATTCCATTGACCCACCAAAAACCTGGCTTATCACATGAGACCAGTGTCCTACTTGAAGGCACTGTGTGTGCTCTAATATACACAGTCTTGGGATAACTACAGGATATGGTGTCTGCCAAGCTTCTCATCTGGACTTGTTCTGGACCCATTGCTGTATGCTATGTCCCACAACCCTTCTTCTGTTCCTTGACTGTACTGAACTCTCACCTAAGGGCCTTTGTACTCCGATCCTCCATCTGGAATCCTTGGCCTCTCGCTAAGGGCACATCCCTCAGTGGCTGTTCAAACACCATTGCCTCCGGGAAAGCTCCCCACTCGTCATATCACCTTTCTGCCTCTAGTCACTTTCAAGTTTATGAGCTGGCTTTTCTGGGTTCTGCCTCTGGTTATTTATCACAATTCGAAATGAATGGATATAGTTATCTATTTCTTGTTTGCCTTAGCTCTCTACTTGTTTAAGGGAGGAAGCTCTCCTGTGTCTTCAGAACTCCCAGGGTCTAGACTTGGGTTTAGTCAGCACTCAGTTATTCTGAGCTGCTCCTTCACTATTCAGCTAGGATTAATGGGTCATGGTTACTGATGGTTCATGGAAATTACATCCTCAGGCTTGAAGGCAAACAATAAATAAGGTATTTTGTGCTAATTCACAACTAGAAGAAACATGCCTCCAATCAACTGATTGCCAAGTGCAATGGACAGATGTGTTTAAAGATAAATCATTTTCAATGGGCTCATCTCTTCAGAGAGGCTCACTGAGGCTAGGGGAAGCTGATGAGATGGGAACCTGGTGAGGTTTTCTAGAAAGTCAGTCATGCCCAGTCAGGGAGTGGGTCATTGTCAACCACCATCTGCCTATCCTACCATCCCTGACCCATGATGTTACATAACATGGACCATCAAGGTGGTAGCTGCTACACCAATACTCACCTTTGAGCCATATCCAGAATGTTGCACCTGGCCAGCAAAGTAGGCATCAGTTGTGGGGAGTAATCTGTGTGGATGCAAAGAATACACTCATGGATCACCCTTTTGTGTACATAGATGTGCACTAGTGTGCACTATATAGAACAGTGAACTCATTGACAGTTTCACACTTCAATACATGCTCCTTGATCCTTTTCATTCCTGTGTTACCACCAAATGGCCAATCGCCTGCCTCTTCTCAGTCAGTCCTCATATGTTCTTGTCACAACACACACACACACACACACACACCCCACACACACAGACACACACACAGACACACATTAAAAACCTAGATTCCACCCCTGAGAGACGACATCAAGACTCCTCTTTTTCAGTTTGATTTATTTGTCTTCTCAGAACAACTCTGCTTTTTTTCCCCTCCTGAGAGAAGACTGACAGATTCCATCAGCTTTCCTAGACTATTTTGTGTCTCAACACAAACCGAGCATCCCTAAGTTAAGTTGTTGACACTTAGACTTATTTAAAAATTGAGAATGTTTCCCTCATAAATCCAGGGTGATTCCTAAACTGCAAAGCAGAGAGTGTTGAAGTATTTGCTTATCGGGGTCATTCTTATTGAGCAACTGCAGGTACCGAGCACTATTGTATGAATTTAATTTGGTATTATAAAAAACAAAACAAAACACCAAAGACAGATTATTGGGGAAAAGCTGAAATATCAGAGAGACAGGGAAACAAACCACAGTGCCTTGTCACTCAGCCAACTCCTCAGGCCTGTTCCAGAAATCCTCTGACTGCAAACTCAGTGTAAATCCACAAGGGAAGTCAAAGGGGAAGCTGTACTCTTTCCTTCTCTCCCTCTTACTTTGTAATTCGACTTTCCTAAAGCTGGAATTACAGGTGTGTGCCACCAATGCTTGGCTCTGTTAGAGCTTGAACTCACAGAGATACAGACAGATCTCTTCCTTCAGAGTGGTGGGATTAAAAGCATGGGTCACTACTCCCTGACCTTCATGGTTTGGCTCTGTGGGTGACTCTGTCATCTGATATTCCAGACTATTTTTATTTTTTTTAAAAAAATATTTATTTATTTTATTATGTATAAGGCATTCTACTTCATTGTATGCCTGCAGGCCAGAAAAGGCACCAGATCTCATGATAGATGGCTATAAGCCACCATGTGGTTTCTGGGAATTGAACTCAAGACCTCTGGAAGAACAGTAGGTGCTGTTAATATCTGAGCCATCTATTCAGCCCCTAGACTAATTTTATTAAATATACAATGTATTATCACATATCCCCTTTTGTGTCAAAAATAGAAAAGGTTATAATTAATATAAGAAAAATGTATTCAAAAGGTATAGTTATATAATATAAACAAACAATAATTACATCAATAAGGTCCAGTCTATTAACAATTGACAAATTTAAATATAATATTCCATTATTTATCCTATTTTGGTAAGTTTAAAGGATTGAACCTAATTCATTTTATATCTAACTTGTATTATCAACTAAAAATTATATAAGTCTTTTAAATTTATATAATTTATACTTTTTAGTGAGTTTTTTGAAACTGTAAGTAGAAAAACTATAAATATAATTATCTCATTTTTAACCTTCTTAGATACTCTAGAAGGAAATAAAATTAAATAGGAAGTGTAAGCAAGCAACTTTTAGAAAATGTGAGAAATTACAGAAACAGCTGGTTGCCTGAACAATCACTTAAGGGTTTTGGTTTTTTGTTTTATTTTGTTTTGTTTTGTTGTGTTGTATTGTGTTTTGTTTTGCAGTGTTTCAGAATCTATTGATCTATAGGCACAGGTAACATTTCTAATGGTTTCTCAGAAGGATGCCATTAAACATCCTTACATGAGCTCAGGCTGACAGACTTATCTGTGAAGCATGATATTTTTAAAGACTTGTTAATCTTGTTTTGGAAAGGTTTGGTAGTTTTTTTGGGTGTGTCTTATTTGTCTATTTTGGACATTGTATTGTTAGCAGTCAAGGCAAGAGCCTATTTTTGCCTAGTGGCTAACTTTTCTAACAAAGAAAGTAAACTCAATATAGACTTTTGTGTGTGTGTGTCTATCATCTCATCTGAAGTAAACTGGTGCTGCCAGGAGCAGACATGTTTTATAGTCATAAAAATAAAAAGAATCTGTTACTAAGGTATCTTAAATGCCATATTTTGTAGATCTCTGAAGTGTGTGAAGATATTTATCTAAAATATAGTTTTGTTTAACCTTGAAAATGTATCTAATATGACTATAAGTTTGATTGTAATAACTAACTACTAACTTATAATTTGTTATAACTTAACTGGCTGGTAATAATAATTTTTAAGTACTAGCAATTTGCATTACATTGTTAGATGATCTTCATAGGTTTAATACCTTAAACAAGAGTAGAAATATATATGTACAGTAACAAAATTAATCTCAACTTTGTATCAACATACATAACTTGTATACAAAATACAAAATCCAATCAAATGTAAATTATTTAAAATTAGTAATTGTTTTTTAAAAGTGGAATCAATAATCTACCCTTGAATCCTACATATCTCTATTCCCTTTTTTTTAAACTATCATATTTGTATTCCCTTCCTGTATCCATGAAGACAGAACATATTCCTACTCTGAATTGTTCCCTTCTAAGAAGCAAGGTAAACAGAGCAAAAGCACATACCTGGAAACGGACTCATTTAGTGAAAGAGCTCTACAGAGAGTGGAGTTGGGTTCTGTGACTAAGAAGAAGGCATTGCTTTTTGATGGGTGTCTGGGGACAGTATCTTTGCCATTGTCCCCATTGATCTGAGATATGAATGACAAGATAGAGTAGGCCAAACCATGTCCTGAAGAATATTTCTGGGCTCAAAACCAAGGGGAAGTTGACTGCTGGTCCTCTGGTGGGAGTCAGCTTTCTAAGTACCCAGGGTGGGGGTGTGACTCTGGAAGAGGAAGCAGGTAGGAGATGATACGAGGTGAGTGGAAAAAACAAGGAAGAAACGTCACTAAGGGCCTGGTGACATTTGATGAATAATCAACTTTATTTTCACATTCTGAGAGTCACTCCTGTTAATGTGAAGGCAAGGATTTATCTTTACAAAACTATTTCAGGAATAGAGCATTTAATGCCTGAGGGCAGGGCCCAGGTCTGAGACTCTACAAAGAATCTCAGAAATGTGTCTGACAGCCATTAGATTCAAAAGTTAGTTTTGAAGTTCAACAAGTAGATTCAGGGTTTGGGTTCGCCCTGAAAGTGTAGCCAATAGTTACCATATCCCATACCCCTTTTCTCAATCCTGAAATGCCAAGATGTGTAGCACCCTGCTTATGTATGCTTTTCTTAAAAAACCCCCTCACCTCTGGGCTCGGGCGGAAACCCTCTGCTGTGCTGGAACAAAGCTCTTCAACTTGGATTCATTTGAACCTATCCAAAACAATAAACGGACCATCATGTGTTTACATCAAATCTAGATCCACGGTGATCTTTAGGGGTACCGCAACATGGGTCCAGCAGTTAGAACCAGAACCCATCCCAAGAAATGCTTCTGACAATGCCATCTGCTGCTGACATCGGCTTTTCATTTGCTCTTCGCTAGCATGTAAAATTTTATTTCCCCCCCAAGGCAAATTTGGAGTATGTACATAGATTAAAAAACTTGTGTGTCCTACATGTTTGAAAATGTCTTTTCCTCCAACACTTACCAGATAGAGTTTAGCTGAGTCTAGGATTCTCAGTAGAATGATTTTGAAATTTTCCCTTTGCTTGCAGTCTGTAATATTGTCATGACACATACAATGCTGGCTTTGTCTTATGCCTTACAGATAGCTTTTTTTTTCTGTATTAGAATTGCAGAGGCTTTGCCTTTCTTTCATGGAGCTTGTGATCATACTGTATGACCCTGCATTTGGTGGATATCTGAACTCATTTTGGCTGCTGTAATAAGATGCTGTAGTCTGGACAACTTAGGAAGAACTGACACTTTATCTCTTCCAGGTGCAGAGGCTGAAAAATTCAGGACTGAGGTGTCAACAGATATCATTTCTGATAAGAACTTGCCCTCTGTTCTTCAGATAGTACCTTCATTCTGTATCTCATGGGGGTGGAACTCTTGTGACTTTATTACCATATTTCTATCACATTGAATACTAGGTTGCAACATAAGAATTTAGAAGGGGCCAACCAGTGGTGGCAGTGGTGTATGCCACCTTTAATCTCAGCACTTAAGAGGCAGAAGCAGGCAGAGTTCAAGGACAACCTGGTCTACAGAGTTCCAGAAGAGCTAGGTCTACACAGAGAAACCCTCTCTTGAAAAGAAGAAGAAGAAAAGTAGGAGAGGAGGAGGAGGATGAAGAGGAGGAGGAAGAAGAAGAATTTAGAAGGGACACCTATGTTCAAACCACAACAAGGTGCAGAAACAGAGCAATAGACAACATGTACACACATACACTTAGTAAATACAGAAATGATACATTATGTGAACAAACAGAGAGTGCCAAGACAAAGGTGTCTGGGCCTACAAGGCCAAGTAACTGCCTGGGGACCTTGGGTAGTCCATCCTCTTTAGAGCTGTTTTCTCACCTGAAGATTAGCCTTCCCTTTTATAGTCTGAGCTAGATGTGTCTGAATTTTTTACGATGAGTATGCGTTACTTCAGGAATCAGAAATAAAAGACAGCCAGGACTATAGAGAAGGCTGAAGAGAGAAAGGTGGGATTCCAGCAGGGTCTCCTGGGATTTGTCTGAAGACTGGTTCACCCTCTATCTACTGCCTGGGGTCTGTATGTATCTTCAGATTTACTGTCTCACAGAACGGCATGGACAGCCTGTTTTCTCTGCTAATGAACTGCTTTTCCACACACAACAAATCCCAGGTCTGTGAGGGGGCAACTGAGTCAGAGAGACCAGTGCTCTTGCTTCAACAAGTGAGTGACAGAACAGATGATGAATTGGCCGGTCTTTGTTCAAGCCTGGACCAAGTCCTCCAGTTCTTTCTTTTGCTCCTCCAGAACTGTTTTGATCGCAGTGTTGATCTGCTTATGTTCAAGCACCTTATTTTGACTTTCCTAGCTCTTCTGTTTCAGACAAGTTTTTTGAACATCTTTTTTCGGTTTAAAATTCTTTAAAAATGCCATGTGATTTCACTGATCTTACCAGAAACCAATAAAAACACATTACTTTAAAAATAACTCCCATAAAAGCCCTCACTTGTGCAAAGCTTTCATTCTAATAAAAGTGGAGCTAAGCAAAACCTCTTAAAACTGCTCGCAGGCATCCGTGGGACTTGGCATGTCCAGGCTGCGCCACCTCCAGAGGTGATGAAGATACCAGACCTCTAGCCTGTCTGCAGAGTCTCCATCCAA
The DNA here is from genome assembly GCA_004025045.1 of Sigmodon hispidus. Taxonomy (NCBI): domain Eukaryota; kingdom Metazoa; phylum Chordata; class Mammalia; order Rodentia; family Cricetidae; genus Sigmodon; species Sigmodon hispidus. The sequence continues at coordinate 13,326 of PVIH01013161.1, forward strand.
GAAAAATGAACTCACCTACTCTCCCCCCAAAAAAATCCAATCCGAGTGTGGTAACGCCTCACAGAAGGCCACTGCTCTGTGCCTGGCCAGCATAGCCATGGGGAATCTACCACCTTTTCCGTTGTGTGTGAGCTTGTGGTGGGTTTTCTTTCTTTTTTTTTTTCACTTAGTTTCCTAAATATAGAATTAACGGGTTATAGGGAAAGTCAATGATTGCTCTTATGTGGGTCTGTAAAGTGGAAAGAAAATACTGACTTTTCTTTAGGCTTCAAAATTCACTTTGGGATGGAGCCATCAAAGGTCACTTTTTAATGTCCCAGGCTATGAAGCTGTGATGGCAAGGGTCTGTTAAAGATAGTTCTATTGGCACAAGGCAGAGGAAGGGTTTTTGGGGGTTAACTCTTGGGTAGCAGCTCCAACAGTCTTTCCTACAGGCTTAGGCAGAGGACTTTGAAGGTATAGACTCATCACGGGATTCCAGAGTTTAAGATGATTGCTATTACTATTATTGTTGTTGCTAAAATGATACCTGAGACATTAAGATGTACATTCTTTGGGAATCAACCACTACAGAAAGTAATTAAATTGATCACTTCTTAGGACTTGGGAAAAAGAAAGAATGTGCTGATGTGAGCTCTGATTCCAAAGATGGATTCTTTTTTTTTCTTCTTCTTTATTTTGC
>PVIH01013161.1:14107-59862 GCA_004025045.1 Sigmodon hispidus
TTCTTTGTGTTCATCTTTCCCTCTGAATTTTTTTTTCCATCCCTGTATATCCTTATTCAAGGTCTCTTCCCCCTCCCAACACATCTGGTCATTTTTCTTCTCTGCAACTCCCCATCCCCTCCCTGGGCAGGGAGCAGACAGTCCTATGGTCCCACTGACCCAATAATGCTTAGATCAGTTTCCACTTCTGGCCAAATCCGGTTCTTTCCCCCCTCCCTCAAGAGTGAGTCAGGTGTTCCTATAGTTGGACTGGGGTTTGAAGGGTCAGTCCAGGATGTTTCTGATCCCAAGTTGTTCGTTGTTCTAACCCTAAGTCTCACAAACTCAGAGAGATAAGCAGGGGATGTACTTACTCACTAGTGGTCTCTAAACAAACAAACAAGAAAAAAAGCCAAACATGCCCAAGAGGCAAACCACAACCACCGAACAACTTGGGATCAGAAACATCCAAAGATGGATTCTTTGGACCAAAAGATGCTTGACAGTTCCCATCCCACTCAAGACAAAATTTGTGGTCAGGTCAGTGTAGGAATCTCTCCAAGCAGCACCCTCTCATTCATGTTCCCAGGTTCCTTAAAGACTTAAGACTACTAAAAGCTGGATGGTGGTAGCAGTGGCACACACCTTTAATCCAAGCAGTCGGGGAGGCAGAGGCAAGTATATCTATGTGAGTTTTAGTTCAACCTGGTCTACAGAGTGATTTCCAGGGCAGCCAGAACTGTTATATAGAGAGATTTGCCTTGGAAAACCAAAAAGAAGTAAAAGAAAAAGAAGAAGCAGGAAGAGGAAGAGGAGGAGAAGAAGGAGAAGGAGGAGGAGGAGAAGGAGAAGGAGAAGGAGAAGGAGAAGGAGAAGGAGAAGGAGAAGAAGAAGAAGAAGAAGAAGAAGAAGAAGAAGAAGAAGAAGAAGAAGAAGAAGAAGAAAAAGAAGAAGCAGCAGCAGCAGCAGCAGCTTGGTAAGCAATGATTTAACCAAGCGTTCTTCTGGTAAACTTGATTCCCCAAGTCTTATTTATCTAGTACTAAGACCCTTCAAGTTCTCAGGAATGCATCGCCCACAAGCAAAGATTATGATGCTCTTTTGAATGACTCCCAAAATGTACCATGAGAAAAAATTTAATTCCCACAGAGCCCAGCCCTTTTTGTATTTTAAGTGGGAGAAACTCTCTAGGGGAGAGTTCACTGTATTGCTTAATGAGAGAACACTGCCTTCCTTTTCCTTTATTTTCATGGCTGGAGACGTCAGTCCAGGCTTTTACAAATGCCCCTCAGCCCCCTGAATCATCACTGTGAGGGAGGTGCATGCTTACCGAGAACTTGCAGATCTCTTCTTTAACCCAATCTGCTCTCCTGGGGGGTGAGGGGACCAAATGTCTGCTTCCACTACTTGAAGGCGGTACTTTCTCCTTAGCAGCAAATGTGACAGCAAACGGCCTTTAATAACTGTGTGGAATCCCACCTATGTCACTGCGGACCCAGACTGTCTCAGAAGGAGCCTCACTTGCCTTGTGCACCAGGTAAGCGACAGAATGAGGAGTTTGTTTCTAAAATTGAAGGTCATTTATGTACATATAAAACCTTATTTTTCTTCTTCTTTCAACACAAGAGTGTCCCCTGCCCAAGTTCCTAGGTTTTTTTGTTTGTTTGTTTGTTTGTTTCCAAAACAGGATATAGGATTTCTGGTGGCTTTGGAGACTGTTGTGAAATTTGTACTATGGACCAGGTGACTTCTAATTCACAGAGATTCGCCTGCCTCCGCCTCTAGAGTGCTGGGATTAAAGGTGTGTTCTGCCACTGCCTCGCCTGCATTTACTTTCTGTGGCTGTCCTTGGAGTCTGAGAATGTGAAGATCATTTGGGCTTTTTTATTTGTTTGTTTGTTTGATTTGGCTTTTGTTTATTTGTTTCTGGTTTTTTTCCCCCTAAGACAGAATCTTTGTAGCCCACGTTGAACTGACTCACAATCCTTCCGCCTCAGTTTCTGAGTACTGGACTCATAAGGCTGACTATCACATTGAACTCTTGGCTTATTTCAGTTCAGTTTTCACTTTGACTTTCTCTTCCTCTACTCCAACTGATGATCTGGGATGACTAGCCTCTGAACTCTTCAAGACCTACTCCCATGGTAGTGGCCTTGGCTGGTCAAGCATGCAGTTATGCTGCGCAGGCAAGGAAGGCCATGTTCCTAGAAATAGGTTTTTCTTTTATCTGGATCCTGGTCCAGTCCTGGTGATTGTAACTGAAAGCCCAGGGTTTTGAATGTTCTTGAAGCATCATATATGTGCAGTGTTCCCCTTGGCCTTGGGTTCAGGCTGGAGTCAGCACAGGGCAATGAAGGAATCTGATACATCTTGCTTTACTGCGGTGATATATTACATAGTTAATAAAGGCAGTCAGAAATATCAGAGAAGAGATTCACCCACAGTCAATCCAGGAGGGTCAGAGAGTGGTAACTCACACCTTAAATCCCAGGAGATCTGAGTTTGAGGCCAGTTTGGTTTACAGAGGGAGTTGCAGGCTCCCAGGCAGGTGTCTTGCCTTTAATCCCATAACTCCAGAGACAGAGATCTTTCTGTGTTTGGTGAGGTCAAGGCTAACTACCAAATAATAATAATTCACACCTTTAATCTTAACGTGGATGTGAAGCAACTGGACTAAGAAGGTGTTCAAGGCAGGCGTAGGAAGACAGATGAGGCAGTAGAAGTGAAGATGAGTGTGGCTGAGGGAGCTGGGAGACAGCTGGGTGAGATTTGACGGTGGTGTTTCCTCTCTTTGATATTCCAGCCTTTCCCTGATATCTGGCTCTGAGTTTCCTTTAATAACAACCAGAATTCATACAGCACTTTACAGTTGGGTTACCCTTGAGCCTATTATTCAGCTGTCTCAGCCTCCCAAGGGCTGGACTATGGAGGTATGCCCTAAGCCTGGATCGCCTCTGCTCTGCCTTCTGCTGCTCCCTCCCTTCCTCCTCGTTCTCTCTATCTTCCTTCTCTGCTCTGCCTCTTCTTCCTCTTCCTCTTATTTTTGTCTAATACTCTTCCTTCTCTTTCTGTTTCCTCTTTCTCTCTCTTTTCCCCTTCCTTCTTTTCTTCTTCCTTTTCCTCTGTCTTGGGTTAGGGTTAGGGGGAGGGAAGAGTAGCCACAATCCCAGGCCCAAGTTTCATGTCCCTGACCATCACATCTGTCTGTGTCTAGGTCTGGTATTGCCAGAGATGGTTCTAGAATATATGTCTCCAAGCGGATGGTGACATTAGTGTTGCTTCCTCAGAACCAAATCAATTTTCCCCAAACACTATGACTATTTTTTAACCTAAAAATTATGTTCGCTCAAAAGAAAACTGGATTTTCATCTCTATTTTTGAGCATGCGAAGGAGCCTATGGGTCCTCTCTGCCTTCCCATGGAGGGGACAGAACTCTGCTGTCATCTTCGGGCTGGGGAAGAGAACTGGTACTTCCAGAAGGTCATTAATTACAAAGCAGAATGGGCTGTTCCAACTGGCAGCAGGCCATGTGCTCTGTGGCCCTTGTTGGCATCTGTCATCATTGTCTCTCAGAGCTGACCAGCTAAGTCCCTCACCATGAGTGTTTTGCCAGGTTTGCCTCAGTGCTCCTATGCTTCTCAGGCCTCTTTATTAATATAGACCTCAGAGGACTTTAATAAAAATCACTGAATATAATTCATGTTCTCAAACGACCATATTATTTATTCATTAGTGTTATGCCCAGAGTGCAGTGCTTCCTGTTGCAAGGAGAATTAATAAAAGAAAAGCAATATGACTCTAAATCCCCCATTTACAGCCTGGGAGCCTGGAGCAGCTCTGTGGTGAAGCTCTGTTTCAGGCCAGGCCGGGCCCCCTCAGGGATGTCTCTTTATCACTCTATCTGCCCACAGTGGACAGACAGCCTGATCATTTTGTGGGCTCAGCACATATCTTGTTCTGCTTCCTGAAGGCTTTCAGTTGGGGTAAAACTTAAAACACATTTTCCCCAAGCACTTTTCTTCTTAATTTTTAAACTCGTATATTTTCGGGAAAATTTAGCCCACGTGTTTCTCATTATCCCTGATTCATTTGCACTTAACTCATCAAAATGTTGCTTTACAAAACGTGCTTGCTTTCCAAGGGCTCCTGAAGCTCTTTCTTGCCCCCCCCACTTTTTTTGTGAATCAGGAATTTTTGCCTCTAGCAGCAGACATATTGGCATATTGTGGGAAAGGTTGGCAGGTGCAGCTTCCAGCTTGGTACCCAATTGTATTATTTCTTCCTTCACAACATCTGCATCCAGCAGGGATGGTCAGCCTCACACGAGATAATGATGCACTGAGCAGTCCTGATGGATGATTTAAGGAGTAGGATATGAGTCAGCCCCTTAGGGTTGGTTCACTTTCTCATGGGGCCTGTGGCAGGGAGGTGCCCAAATAGCCACCAGCTGAGGGATGAACACAAGGTACACAGGACATCACACAGTAGCACTCGCTGTCACCACCTCTCAGATGTGCATACAAGGCTCACCTCAACCAGAATCCCATTCTTTCTCTGAGAGAAACTTCATTGTACTGTAGCTACTCCAGAAATAGAAATCAAGACCAAGTTCACATGCAAGAAATTCATTTGACAGTCTTTCCTAAGAACTTCTGGTCAAAGAGTGGGAAGGTATTAGTTCACTAGGCAAAACTAGAGCCAGTGGTGCATGTATGTATGTGTATAGATGTGTCTGCATGTATGTGTATATGCATGTATATGAATGTGTATGCATGTGTCTCTATATGTTCATGAGTGTGTGTGTGTGTGTGTTTATGTCTGTCTGTCTGTTTGCCTGTATGTATGTGTGTGTATTTTAAGGAATTGATTTGCATGATTGTGGAGCATTGCTAAATCCAAAATCTGGTAGGCCTCAGGGAAGAGATGTCCAAGGAAGGGCACTCCTGGAAAAACAAGAGCCTATGTTTTATTCTCGGCCTAAAGGTAACCTACCAGTGAAGTCCCTTTGGCTAGGAGTTGGAAAATTGCCTTTTGCTAGGAGGAGGATGCCCTTGTATTTTATTCAGGCTTCAGCTGCGTGGATGAGGCCCCCTGACAGTATGGTGGGCCGTCCACTTTATCCATAGTCTATGGGTTTTTAGTGTTAATGTCATCTAGATACATTTCCTATCTTTAACCAGAGAAACATTCACGGTGGTAGAACTAATATCTGAGCATTTGGGGCAGGAAAACATCATAGTGGCAGTAGGGGACATTGTCACTCTGGTCAACTAGAGTCCTATGCACTGGAAAGCTGTGGGGAGGAGGTGATGATGACCACAACTCAGTGTCCCTAGGGAGGCACTGGCAGAGGACCATCCTACATCATGCTGCACAAAGTCCACAGGAGCTCTAGCCATTGGGCCCAGCAAGGCTAATGCCAATGGCTAAAAGCTGGAGCCAGAAGACAAGGTGGGATGTTGTCAGCATCAGCTGCAAGATTTCTTTTGCTCTTGTGCCTGAGTGATACAGCCCGGCTCCCACTATGTTCCACACTTGCACATTCCATAACTTCAAAGTCGGATAAAAAACAGGCTCAGTTTCAGCAACAAGAAATTCAAAATCCATCCTCAAGAGTCTCTGGATCTATACGGAGGGAGGATAGGGCAGGTCAGGGTCTGGGAAGGCCTGGCCTGGGTGTGGATGGGAGGGAGCACCTATTACACTCTCACATGCACTGAGCATTAGCAAACATCACTAGGACTCTAGCCCCAGCTGCCAAGAAGATCCTGTTCCAGGGCAGAGAAGCCTTTCATTCAGCTTTTAAAGTAGCAGAAAAGCCAGGCACACCTTTAATCTCCACTAGGGACACAGAGGCAGACAGATTTCTGTGAGTTTGAGGTCAGCCTGGTGTACATAGGGAGTTCCAGGACAGTGGGGGGCATGCCTGTATTTTTTTAATCACTAACTTTCAAATGAACAAATGGAGGAAAGAAATGTAAGCGTTATCCTTCCAACAAAGGCAAAATATGAGTGCTTGGTTTTGTTTTAAAATTAAAGTAAAAAGAATCACAATGCCCACGTCATCTGGACCCTACCTTCTTGCTTTTGTGACCTTCTGGGTCACTCAGAGACTTTTGCTTATTGCTTCCTCTAGCTTTATTTTCTTCACACTTTGTTTTTGTAAATGAAATGTAATGATTGCATTTGTCATGTACAACGTGTACTTGTGGAATGCATTCACATTGTGAAGTGGCCAAATCCACCGACCATGCAAACAGTCATTATATCCAAACTACTCTCCATTTCTGTCCTGAGAACATTTAAAATTTGATCTATTGCCTGGTCGTTTTCAAGAATGTACTCCACTATCATTAATGATGATTACCATGCCATACAGCAGAGTTTTATTTAATAGCTTTATTGAGATTTTATTTATATACATAGAAATTACACGACTTTGTGCTCAATGGGCATTAGAAAAACTATCACCTAAGTTAGTGTTAAAACATTTCTATCACCTTGAAAAGTTCCTTGTTTCCTCTATCTGATGCCTTCAGGCCTCTCTCTCCTCTACCAGTGTTAGCCCCAATCCTGCTATTGTTTGTGACTCTGTTCTGGGCAGGTCACATAAATGGGTGAGGCCACATGTGGCCTTTGCTTGGCCTCTGTGATTCTACTAAGCATGCTATTTTCAAAGTCCATCCAGTTGTAGCCTCTACCAAGTTTTTATTTCTTTTTATTGCCAGATAATACTGTATTATGAGAATAGATCCCATTTTATTTAGCTGATCACCAGAAAAATAAACATTTGAAGTGTTTTAACCTTGAGAATATAAACATAATTTACTGTCGAAATAATCTCAGAGCAAGCTAAATGTTTTAAAAATCTCATATTTTTTTTCATAGTCAAATGTTTTCCCCTCTATAATGAACAGATGCTATCAACACACATGTTGCCAATAGTCATTTTAATGCATTTGTATAGAGTCCTGGTAATGAAAAAAAAAGGCACTCACAAAACTTAGGTCCACAATCACTAAGAAACTCATCACACATATGCACTTAGGAAGTGTGGTTTCCTGGTCATTGACTTGAGTCTTGGAGGCCTGGAAATGACAGTGAACATGATTCAAGGATCCATTTCTTCACTGTGAGACGCCTCGGGATGATATGAGATTAAAATCCTAGCTGTGTGACTTTGGGCAAGGTAGTTAACCTCTCTGGGCTTCCAGTTCTTCTATGAAGTATGTCTTGGAAGAGTAATGAGAAACCTAAGTTAGACAGTGCACAGCTTTTCCTAGAGAATGGTTAGCAGAGCATTAGCTGGTATCCTCAGTCTAAAATTGGGGGTGCAAGAGAGCTTGAACTACGCCTGTCATCCCAGCCACTCAGAGGCTAAGGCAGGATTTCAAGGTCAAGGCTAGCTTGAACTACACAGTGAGCTCAAGGCAACATGTACAACTTAGTGAGACTCTGTCTCAAAAAACAGAAAAGAATTTGGGGATACTGCTTGGTGGTAGAACAATTACCATGCACATACAGGAGTTATTCCCCAGTACTGAAATGATTGATTAATTAATTAATAAAACATAAAATAAAAATATGTAAATTTGTGCCCAGTAACTCAAATTCCTGATCTCCATGTCCTGTATGAGTGTTCTAGGATCATCCTCCTGTGGGGATAAGATAGTCATTTTGTTAGCATCTTCCTTCTTTAGGGTCAGATGAAGTCATGAATGGCAAAAGTGTGGCCCCTGGCTCTTCCTCTGCTCGTTCCCTGTCATGACTTTGGAACATGTCTCACCCACCTGTCAACCTTAGAAGTTTGTAGACATAGCCTCTGAAAATTGCTTTTCCAGTGACCCACCATCTAAGAGACAGGCTAGCAAGCACTGTGATATGGGGTGGTCTGAGGAGGAGGACTCTATAGGCCAAGTATCTGAAGACACTGAGACAGAGTTGGAGTTCTTACACTTTTAATGTCGAAGCTTATCTTTTTGCTAATGTTTTTTATATCCATCTTCATGCAATGGAAAACATCGCAATAAACACCTGTGTGCCAAATCCCTAGGTTCTTCAATCAATGCTTTATAGTACTTGCTCAGTGTTCATGGCTTCATTCATTTACCCACCGAGGACTTATGTTCTACCATCAGACCAGTGAACTACCTTTCAGATGTAGGAATTGTTTGCTTTCAGTGGCCTGAGCACCTGTACCCTCACACCTTCTGTGCTCCATAGACCACAGTGTGTGGAGTGAAGGCTGCTGTCAGCTTGCATCCAGAAGCATCACTTGGGGGTTCCTTTCCTTGTGGATCTAGACATTTCCTAAAAAATTTCTTGCTGAGATGCAGTGGAATGCTTTTTCTTTGTAAAATGTAGTTGGCACTCTTGGTCATCTAGTCTTTAAATGTTGTTATTGCTCAAGACCTCATGGTCCATGATAAAATCAATGCCAGAGCTGAGGGTTTTGTTTCGCCCCAGAGTGATTCTGGATTTTGTCATCAAGTTATCTCCTAGCCCCCTCCCATTTTGTTACTGTTATTTTGACATTGCATTACTCCTCTTGGCATAGACCTTGCAATCCTACTGATTCAACATCCCAAGTCCTGGGACTGTAGGTGGAAGCTCCCATCACATCTGGTTTCCTTACTGCTCTGTACTTAGATCAGATCAACAAGAGAACTTTGGCCCTGATAGCCACACATTAAAAAGTAGATGTGTTATACACTAAAGTTAACATGTTTTTCAGGTACCCCTAACTTCTTCTTTGCAAAAGGAAATCTGGAGAACATGTACTCTTCTTTTATATACTGGGAAACTGAGGCACTGGGAGATTAAAAGATCTATATGAACATTGGACTAGGGTAATATTACATAAGATTGTAATTGAACTGAATTATTCAGGATTGAATTATTCCTTGTTTGTCAAATATTTGTAATGTATCTGCTATAAGCAATGCTCCAGGAATATAATGCAGATCAGGTCTCTCCATTGCCTGATGGTAAACAAGTAGCTATATAAACAAATTAACTTTTTTCACAGTGCCCCTGAAAACAAATCAAGAGACATATAAAGTTAATGACTGAAAATGACTGCTTTTAGGCTGGAGAGATGGCTCAGGGGTTAAGAGCACTGACTCCTCTTCCGTGTTCAGTTCCCAGCACCCACATGGCAGCTCACAGCTGTTTGTAACTCCAGTTCCAGGGGATCTGATGCCAGTGAACATACAATAAATAAATCTTAAAAAGAAAAGAAAATGACTACTTTCTAGACAGTGGTTGAAGGATGACATTTTACACAGGTGACATTTAAATTAGTATTCAAGGGGCGGCTTATCATTCATTTATAGGTACAAAGAGGGACCTAGGACTGCCAAGACCCACAGCATGACACAGCTTTGGGGCTCTAAGAGTACATGGCAAAGGTTTTGAGACTTTTTAAAGCATTAAATGATGAGAAAGGATCTTGTGAACGTTATCTGACATGACCTCCAGTGACCCCTGTCCCTCGGCATTCATGTCCTTATGTGACTTCTGTCTATTGAATGAGGGTAGAGCAGTGACTTGGTGCTAATCAGCAGAACACAGACAGTATGCTTGACATCATGGCAGAGACTCGATCATGCCAGGTTCTGATGTATCTTGCTGGCTTCTCTCCAGTTCTTTTTGTGTGGCTACTCTGAGGGGCAGATCATTTGGCAAGGAAGGACATGGTTATCTGCTATGCTCTAAAAAGACACAAGTTCTGTCAACAACCCCGGAGCAAGCTTGGAAGAATAGCCTTTCCCTGTTGAGCCTGCAGATGAGGCTGGAGCCTCAGTCAACACTGATCACTGCCTTCTCAGAGTCCCTGAGGCTACCGACCCAGCTGAATCCTGCCCAGATACCTGGTTCCTGGATGCTTGCTGTTTAAGGGCTTGGGCTGGGTAAATTCATATGTAGCAAGTGAAATTCAATTAGCTCTGTGAAGCATTGACAGAATGTATGTGAGATTACTAAACTCCAGGCCAGTGCTGAGGGTTTGATCTCTCTGTAAACCAGAATGCTGAAGTAAGAGGATTTCCCAAAATTCCAGGAAGACATAAGTTACCTAGTGAGTTCCAGGCCAGACAGGGCTACAGTGTGAAAGCTTATCTCAAATAAAACTGAGTAACAAAATAACAAACTAAGCAAACAAGATCTTTCTTTTACCAGTAACTTATTGGTGCCTGAAATTGAGAACACAGTGCATTTATTTCCAGATATGTAGATTCTTTATTGAGGACTCCTCACAACAGGGCGCTGTAACTGCAGAGACCTCCCGTTGGATTTCTCACAAGAGAGCCTTTACTGAAGAATTGCCACACTACCCCACCTTCTTCTGTATCTTAATTCCCAAAACTAACCATAAATAAAGACTTATGAAGTCTTTACTTCCTGAAGAACTGAAGTCGTAGTGGTTTCTCCATGGTGGTTATGGCCTTTAATGTTATATCCCACCCTCAATTTCAGGTGTTGCTGGAGCATTCATAAGTGGGTTACTGTGGAGGTGCGGGGATCATCAGTGCTCCGTAGATGGAGACATACTTCAGCAGATTTCAGAAATCTGCTGTACTGCTTTCTGGCCTCCGAGATAAGCCATTCTACTCTATTCCCTGTGTTCAACCCTCCATCATGTCCTCCCTTACCACAGGCCCAAAAGACCATGAAGCCATGTGGCCATGGACTGAGACATTGGTGCTGTAGACAGAATAAATCTTTCTTTCTTTTAAAAGTTGATTTATCCAGATATCTTGTCAAAGTGGTGGAAAAAGACCAGCCCATGTTTATAGAATGTGATAGAATGTGAAATGTTCCTGGAAGCCAACGGACAGACAAGTAGCCAAGTCTACTAGGTAAATGGTAGAATGTTTGCCTGTAATCTACACACATCCTCCTGTTTGCTTTATTTTTACTTACTTATTTGTGTGTGTGTGTGTGTGTGTGTGTGTGTGTGTTATTTGGGGATTTAGTGCATTTACCACTGAGCTACATTTTCACACACACACATACACACACACACACATGCTCATGTACTTTCAATCAGTTCTAGACAACTTGAAATATGTAGCACACTATAAACATTTAAACTGATGTCATTCTACAGAATTTAGGTGGTAGTGTTAAGAACAGTAAGTCCTACATATTCAGAACAGATGTTTTTTCTTAATATTTTCTACCTGTTTCTCTTGAACCCACCAACATAGAACCCAAAGTGTGGAAAGTCAACTGTGAAATACAAGAGGAATATATATATATGAGAAATATGCCCTTAAATTTGCCAATGAACTTGTTCAGGGGTGGGGTAGAATTTTGGGGGTGCAGGTGATCGCATGTTCAAGAGTCCCTGAGATCTGTGTGTGTAGATACAATTGTGTGCCTGAGAAACAAGAGGGGAACTTCAGTCGCACGCATTCTAGTGACGCTCTGCTCTTTCCCATGCATACTCCGTCTACCCTCCTACAGCCCTCCCTGCTAGGTGCTAGCACATGAACTCTGGATTTGGAGAGGCAAGACCAATGAGACACACATGGAGTTAGCTCCCTGAGCCAGAGTAAAATTATAGCAAAGTCAGAAGCGATTCAGATAGCAGCAAGGCCCTCACTATTTGCGACAGGGCTGCCCAGGGGCTCTGGTAGATGCACGTGTAAGATGCATTTCTGGCATGAGTACTGTGTCAATTATTGGACCATTCACATCTCACATGATGTATGCGGTGAAGCTTGCTCCTTGCCTGCTACATAATTCAAGGTAGAAAGAAAAGAGGGTGGGTTTCATTGGGGTCTATCCTATCTTTGTCTTTTGTTCTGGAAGGTATTTGCATACCTAAAGGGAAATGGCCTCTTTAATTTCTTTCCCTTTTCCTAATCAGCTGAGGCCTATTAAGAAGTGCTCTGTATCCTGTAATCAGACAATTTATACAGCACGCACCCTTAGGCAACAGCTATTATAAACAAGCTGGAGAAATCTTTTACAATAAATGATCAGCATGGGAAGACACCATTCATAATTAATTTTTTTTTCTGTTTTTGTTGGCAGATGGTCTGAAGCACCCAAGCATGGCCTATTGCCCGTGCCTTTATTCTGAACAGAGGAGGACAGCCTTGGGAAAATGGGGGCTGTTCAGTTAGCTCACTTGATAAAGATAATGTAGCCCCTCCCCCTCATCCCGTTGGTGTTCTAGGCTCGCAGAAAGCTTTACGGAAGAGTGGCTGGTGGGTCACATGGCGGTTCCTCCCAGTCCCTTCCCTGCCTTATTAATCAGAAGGTGTTACAACCTTCCTGTTAGATTGATTGCATTAAGAGGTAACCTCTCCATTCCCACCACTTACAGTGTGACTCTGTCGCACTCTAAATCAAGGCTCTGCATGCAACTTGCTTTGGCTACTGGGGTGTGATGCACACACAGGCTTGAATGGCCCTTGAGGAACTCGACTATGACTTCTTCCTGCCTACTGCTACCCTATGATCTTGCTCAGGCTAGCCCACCAGCTGTGGACAGATACCTGAGGTAAACTGAGTTTCTTCATTTATATCAGCTGAGATCTTCCTAGGAGAGTAAGCATCCCTCTCAGATATGTGACCCAGGTGAAATAAGCCAGGTGGAAGCTTTGAAGATTTGCCTGCTAAATATAGGCCTACTATTAAACCCCAAAGGTTCAGTGGCTTGTGATGTGGAATATGGCAGTGGATACAACTCTCAAATTAACAGAAAGTCTCCTTGGTTGTGGAGAAATAGGATCCAGAAACTCAAAAGCTGAAGCCCCCTATACTGCTGGGACATGTGTCTTGCTCCCAGGGCTTCAACATGTGCTGATAGAACAGTTGACAAGGTGGTGTGTAGGTGCTACAGCCCCAGCTGTTATCTAGTAATAAGGTGTGTGTGTGTGTGTGTGTGTGTGTGTGTGTGTGTGTACATTTGTTTCGCTTTAAAGGTTACTTTGGGGGCCTGGAGAGATGTCTCGGAGATTGCAGAGGACCTGGCTTCAGTTCCCAGCTCCCACATGGTGGCTCACAGCTGTCTGTAACTCCAGTTCCAGGGGATCCAATACCTTTTTCTGGCCTCTACAGGCACCAGACATGCATGTAATTCACAAATGTACATGAGGAAACACTTACATACATAAAGCAAAAATAAATGAACCTTTAAAAAAAAACTTACCTTTAGAGTAAAAAAAATATTTGAGAGCATGGTCTGTTGGTTTTGCGTGTGAGATCTGATGTGTACACACACTACCAGGGTCAAACAAGAATTTATTCAGGAGAGTTGCCAGGTGAGTACAGAAGCCGAAGAGAGAAGAGACAGACTGCAACATGGCATCTCTTTTCAAGAGAAAGGGTGGGCACAGATTTACGTAGTCATGCCTAGGGGCGTGCCTTTGGTAAGCGGCATGAGCCAGTTGCTTACTGCTGGTGCCATGTTGGCTTCACCATGGGGCTGCTATATGCCAGGAATTCTTATTTCACTCGGTTATGTTGGGTTCACCACGTGGTGTGCCAGAAATGCTTACATGGTCCATTTCTGCTAAGACAGCTCTCTATTCTTTACTATTTGACTCGTGGATCAGAACCCTTTAACTGACACCTGATTTTCTCTTCTTCATTGTTAAGTAGACAACCTCTGAGATCTCTTGTTGAGAGCTGGTTATCTTCATCAGCTTCCTGGAATCCTTTGTAAGGCTTACAAACCAGCTCTGCACTGGACCCTGCTTTTAGTCAAACACCTGTGTGCAGAATGACTCCTCCTTGGCAGGGAGCCATGTTTGTCGGTCTTAAGCAGGAAGAGATATCTGACTAAAGATGTGCTTCCTCACTCAGAGCATCAATTTGGTGCTGTGTTCAGGTGTCAGTTAGTGTTTGAAGTGATTCTATTGTATGGATGCCTCTCACTTTCAAGTTTAAAGATATCATGCCAGACATACAGAGCTACTATGGTAGGAAAATTTGGGTCACAGAAACTGGCAACTTCTTTATTTCTCATTGAGCCCATTGTTAATCATTTACTAAGACACTGGTTTGGACCCTTCCTTTAAGGAATCATCAGATGTAGTTTAGACCTATAACATGTGCGTTGGGTGTTGGATGGGGATGGGTAAGGTGCAGATGGGGTATCAGTTTCACTCAAATTTTGAGCTTAAATATTAAGGAGGATAATTCAAGTTCAAAATGGACCTGATTTGCTGTTATGTAAAAAGTCCTCCTAGAAGGCTTATATATTAATGACTTGGTCCCCAGTACAATGTACCAAGATAGGGATTTGGAGAAGTAACTGGTTCATGAGGGCTCTTACCTAATCAGTGGATTGATCCATTGACAGGCCCATAATTGAATGGACCACTGGGTATGGATACCGTGGAAAGTGGAGCCTGACTGGAGGAAATAAGTCATGAAGGAGGTGGCTTTGATGGGTATGTCTTGTCCCCAACATCTTCTCTGGCTCTCTGTTTCCTAGTCTCCAGAAAGCAAGCAACCTTCTCTGTCACATGCTCCAGCTGCTGTAAATACTCTGTCCAGCTGCAGGGCCTTTGCAGTCTGGAGCCAGACCATGAACTGAAACCTTGAAACTGAGCCAAACTCTACTCTCCCTTCAAATTGGTTTGCTGGAATATTTTGTCATAGTGATAGTCACAAGAAGTAACTAACACAGGTACACAGAGAGACTCTGTCTTAAAAAGGTACTGGTGGTGCAATGTATGTAAGAATACATGCTAGACGCAAAGCACAGACCCTCCCTAGTCACCAACAGTGACTCTGTACCCCCATGGCAAAGCTGAGACTTAGCTGTTTCGACACTGAAATCTTACCTCTTCTGTGTATCAAGCCCCTTTCTCTTGTGTACCAGAATTCTTACTTAACCTGGGGCCAACCTAACAGGGAGTCATCCAAGCCTCAGGACAGCAAGATCAGTGTCCCACAACATTCTCCACTCATGATGCCCAAGGAGATTGGGGAGTCATTGGTGATAGTAGAACTCCTTCACCCAGATTTCTCCACTGACATTGATTCAGACCAGCCCCTTCCAGTTTCCCTGTATACTCTCTATCCAGGGTAGACGTTGGTATATTAGCCCTCCAGCAGGAGCTCTGGTTTGCCAACTTCCAGGAGACACTTGGCCTGACTTCTTCCAAGTCTGCACTCTATCTTTGAGCCTATTTGGCAATATGGGAAAAGCCAGTTTACTTCTGGAAAACATCATTATCATTAGTGGCATTATCTCCTGAATTGGTGGCATCTTTTTTTTTTTTTTTGTCCCTGGAAGACATTGCTAATCTATCTGGAAACTCACTCAGCTCAGATCAGGACTGTCCTTGCTCCGACTCTCTGTGTATCTGAGCAAGCACTGACAGCACAGACCTGGTGTGAATAGGAATTGTACTCCAGTCGTTCTGCTTTTACTGTGCCAGCTTCACAGTGAACTCTTGAATGGTCTCTACTGGTGGACACTGTACTCTGTTTTGATCTTATCCTTTTTCTTGATTTTGGGTGCCTTAAACATTGTTCCTTAAAACAAGGAAAATCCTTCTGTCTTCAGTCTGCTTGGAGTGTTTAACACCTTCCTTGACACTGTTTTGTAACCTTCCCAGTGCCAAGGTGGGAACCGATGAGGTGCTCAATAAATATTTGGTTGAAGAATTACCTTAGAGGTTCTCAATTGATTAATCAAAGAATGCAATAGAATAAAAATTGAGGAAAAGCTTTCCTTGCATGGAACTACCAAACTACATCTAGGGACTACAGCCTGCAGCATTGATCATCATTTCGAAGGCACTGGAGTGTACTTATAATTAGACAGGACCTTTAGCCTCACTGAATTTGTGCCTCAGTCTCTGCAAGATAGCTAAATGTAATCACCAGAAATTTGGAATAGAGAGGCTCCCAGAAGGGAAGGGATTGAGACTCGAAGGTCTAAGTCCATGATGCTTCCCTCAGAGGTGAGAGAAGAAATGCAGTGCAAACGAAAGAGAAAAAGCTTCTTTTCTAATCAAAGTAGTATAGCTGAGGAACTTGGGATTTTCTACAAGATTATGAATGTATGTCTTCTGAATTTTTCTTTTAAGATACTAGGAATTAAATCCAGGGCCTGCTGAATGCTAGACAAGTACTTTACCAGCCTGCTTGTCAACAACCCTTGTCATGGCCATTCCTTGATACATTTTTTTCTGAGCATGTCACATACTTTTAGGGGCGCTCCTATTTATTGGTGTAGATTTTTCACCAGTGGGGACTCTCCTAGACTGAACGGTTAGTTAAACCCTAGCTTTTAGAGCCTGATCCACTTGATAGTTTTAGGTTTATTTACCTGATTGCTTCACACACATCACACCATCTGAGCTACCATGGTCCCTTTCTCTGACTGCTCACAGGTGGGCTCTATACATGCGCATGAGGACACTTATGGCTGAGAGCTTCCTTTCTCAGATGGAGAGGAAATGAGCAGTATGTGGAGCTCAGGAGTCATACACTGGAATGTCTGTAGGCTAACATGAGGCTAGGCCTCCCTATGACCCACACTCTACCTTTCTCTCCCCTTCCACATCTCCTGCATTCCTGATAATTCTTCTTGGGTACAATTCCTTCTTCAGCCACTTGGGTTCTTATGTTAGGGTCTGTTCGCCTTGATCATGTTTCTCCAGTAAAGTCTGTAGGACCTTTGGACTTACAAGGAGCTGAGAATCTTCTAAAAATAACACATTCTAATTTTCCACTTGAGACCTGAAACAGAGGTAGGGTGAGGCAGGCTGAAGAATCTTCAATGTAACAAAGTTTGAGTCTGACTTTTAATTTTTATGAAATATAAAATATTCATTAACGACTGTTCAGAGTTATGTTGATTGTGGAGTTGACACTTTACATAGCAATTACTTGAGAGTTGGGATTAGCAAGGTGAAGTATAAGTAACCCCCACTTTGGCCTTACCTCAAGGACTGTTGAGGACTGGATGATCTGGCTGCAGAGTGGGTCATGAGGGTTTGAGGGCATGTGGGATGTCTGTGTACTCATATATAAAAGATGCTTCCTGCCTCCACCCTCCACCCTTCCCCCTCTTATCCCACACTCCTTTCCCCCTCTCTATCTACCCCCTCCCTTTCTCCCTCTCTGCCTTCCTTCCTGGCAATATTTTAAGGCAGAATCCTTTCTTCAGTGCTGAGATTCGGACCCAGACCTTGCCTGTGCTAGACACGCAGGCTATCTTTGTTGAAACTCTCTCAGTGAAAGCATAGGCAAGGTCCCTTAGGGTACAGGGCTCACATTTGATATGCAGGGAACCTGGGGCCTTATCTGCATGTTCTTCCACACTGTGCATCGCAGGATGCATCACAGGATGCACAGCAAGGAAACAAATGACCAAGTGTAAAATCAGTAAGAAACCAGAGCCTCGGGAGCCAGAGACCTTGCCCTAGACCCTACAACCAGCATCGACACAGACCCTCTGGCCAGAGCTGCTTCTGAGAACTCCTATTAGCTATTGAAAAGAGATTAATTACTCCTTATCTCAGGGCCTGACCAAAGTTCTGTGTTAATGGAAGAGAAAGGATAGATTTTTTAAAAAAGCTAGGTTGCATGTTTCATGCCCTTGGGAACTCAAGTTTTGGGAAATGGAAAAAGGTCTCAGGTTGTTTGATTTATTTGCAAAACTATTGAGTTATTCTAGAAGAGTCCACATAGATTTTTCTCTGAGTCAGCAGAAGATTAACTCTGAATCTAGCCCTTAAGCTTTGTGTGGATGCCATCGAATGGGTATGGGACATGGCAAAGAGCCCCTCCAGAGACTGGGAGTGGCAGAGAAGAACTGATCAAAGCAGGTGGTCTCAGAGTCTCCTGTTTTCTGTCCTCAGGGAGCTGACTTTTGCAGTGCCTCTGTCCATTCCCAGCACACTTTAACCCAGCCTACAGCTGCAGGGAGAAGTCACATTGGGTCAGCCCCAGGGTGTCCCTGATGACTCACTGTAGCTTTTTCTCTGATCACTAGCCAAGCCAGAGGACTTCCCTTTTACCACCAAGCTGCTAGAAGTTGGGATGTACACGGTTCACAAGCCAGCTTTAATGCCTCAATAAACTAACCAAATAGGCAGGCAGGTGAGGAAGAGAGAGAGAGAGTCTCTGCTGGCTAACTCAGTAATAGCTGCTGACACCCAGGATGTGCCATAATTTCAGGCAGGTCCTAGGATGGAGGGTGCTCTCCTGATTTCAGGGGAGAAGGCTTTAGGATCTTTTCTGAGCTCCTCAGAAGTGGCTTTTTCTGATCTCCCTGGAGTGGTCCCAACCCCCGCTTTCTAACTGCTGACCACTTTCAGTGTTGATGCTCAGTGTCTCTGCTTCCTTGGCCTATGATCCTCAGGGTGCATCCCCAGCTTGCAGAATTTGAACTTTAATCTTGCTCTCTGTAAATGAAGTTCTATTAAACACACAAGAACTAATTCTTCAAAGGAACCATCAATGAAGCCAAACATTGTGGAGTTAAAAACTTGGCTTCAAGTAGGACACATGCAGACTCTAAGAGGTCCGGGAAAGGTCCCATAGAGGCTGAGGGTCAGGACAATTGGGAAACAGGAATATGGCTGAGTGTATGGGAGTGTGTGTGTGTGTGTGTGTGTGTGTGTGTGTGTGTATGTAGGTAATCGTCAATAAAGGAAATGGGAAGATTATTGTTAGGAATCTATTCTAGCCCCTGAAGCCACATCTGGACAATGGCAATTAGCCTGGCCCCACCCTGAGCTCTGACATTTAAGAAGGATTCCCACCTTAGACTCCTTCCTTTTTTGCCTTGCGTTCTGAATCTCCCTACCCTGACAGAGGGCATGCCCCACAACCTCTAATCTCTCTTTCTCTCCCTTCTTCCTCCCCCTCTCTCTTTATCTCTCCTTTCTCTCTCCACGTGGCCCCATCCATCAGCCACGCAGGTATACGCGTTATCATAACAACTATTATGAAAGGAAAGTCCTGGAGACTTGAGCTATATATTGAACAACGCTGGGCCTCATACTTCATGAAGATACTATTAGGCCATATTTAAGAACATTGTGCCACAGATGAAGAGTGGTTCCCCCGACTCTCTTCCCTCTCTTTGGTCCGTCACATTGAGGGGACATCTCAGAGGTCCTTGACTTTAACAAATTAATTTAATTTATTTTCACCTAGTTATCCTGAAAGTGCCAAGTGCCAATCCAGTCACTGGAGAATTGAGGCTAGGCATCCATTAGAGAGACAGGCTCATTTGTGGATCTTTGGTGGGTACATGCACAGAGGTATCCATGTGAGTGCAGGCCTGTGTGTACCTGTAAGTGCACACACATTCCTGTGTAGAACTTAAGCCTTTTTTCTCTTTGGGGGCAAAAACTGGATCCAGGAACAAGGAGTCTGAAAATGACTCTTCTTGATCATTAAGCCCTGGCTTTTTGTGGCTCAGCCCTAGAAGAAGTTTGTTAACTAGGCTTAGGTCTGAGCCTTGACTTCATTTACCTTGTGACTCAAGAGAATAAAAGAAGATGCCAGATGCCACTTACATGTCAGGAGATGTGGGCTGAAGCTGTGGGCAGATTCCTCTGGAGGGAGTTCAAGTCTCATAATTGGAGTGAGGATGGAAAAGTGGGGTCTGTAGAACTCAGAACAGAGGAATGTGTTTCATCTTTGGGAGACAAGACAGCAACAGACGTATGTGGGAAGGCTGGGCCGGAAGTACTCTGTGGCTTTCTGAAGCCCCTGCATGGAGACAGCCCAGCTCTCTCTCCTGGAACAGGGCCAGCCCCTCGGAAAGAGCATGTCTGGCTCTCAGCGGCCAGAGCCTCACCCTTGTGTGGATGTTCAGGGATTGTTGTCAACAGCCTTGAGTTTGACAGGAATATAGAGTAGAACATAGGTTTCTCCAAAGCTAAACACACCTATACCAGAGACAGCTTAAGAGCCAGAGGCCTCTTAGCAGCAGTGGCTTCCTGTGACAGAGCCAACAAGGAAGGGCACACTGCTGACTTCAGAACCCAGAGACAGTTGAGCTCCCTAATAGACCTGGGCTGTTACTCAGCATAGGAGGGTGGTGAGTTCAAGTTCCACCAGCTTGGTGAACCATGTAGTGGGGTGGATCATTATAAAATGCCCCAAACCAGCCTGCCATGGCTAAAGTTAGGCACTTCTAAACCATCAAATAGTACTATCCATACCCAAAACATTAAATGTAGTGGTGTTAATCCATTCTCTCTGACTCTGAGGCGTG
This sequence comes from Sigmodon hispidus, assembly GCA_004025045.1. Classification (NCBI taxonomy): domain Eukaryota; kingdom Metazoa; phylum Chordata; class Mammalia; order Rodentia; family Cricetidae; genus Sigmodon; species Sigmodon hispidus. Next base: position 34,300 of record PVIH01013161.1, read on the forward strand.
CTAAGCATTAGTTAGGCTTGAATCAGTTTCTCTTGGCTTACACTGTAAACTCGACATAGAAGTTAGAATCTCATCTAAGTGTCTGAGGTAACTGGCTCCCAGAAAACCCACAGACTAGAAAGTTCCACGCTACCTATGTGATGAGTTCATTTTACAGAGTGGTTTTACTCAATAATTCTAACTCTTTTCATCTTGAAGCTCCAGACCTCACCACTAGAAACAAACACAAATTTTCTCCTTCTGCATTGATGGTTCTAAAGGTAAGGTCACTCAACATGGCCACTTGCTGATGCCTTTATGATGACATGTTCTGTATACCTATCTTCCAGAGAGAAAAAGTAATGGTTTAGGGACTGTTCTAATGTCTTCTCATCTGAGGAAGACTTCAGAGTTAGGTCTCAGGGCAAGAATGCTTGGGGATGGGTGAGCTTTTTCAGGTCCTTTGTGTTCTGGTGGTCATGAGTTCCCCTGATGCTGTCTTGAACTCTCAGAGCATTAAGAGGTCCCTGAGCAGTGGTTGACTACCAATGCCTGGTGGCAAATTTTACTGGTGGAGCCTGTAGATGGAGTTTTCCTGTCCCAGTGACACTCTCAAATAACCACTTAGAAACTTATTATTAATTGTAAATGATCAGCTAATAGCTCAGGCTCGTTACTTGCTAACTCTTACACTTTAACCCATATTTCTTATCTACCCTCTGCCACATGGCTCATGGTTTGTTACCTCATATTATTTTAACAATGCCTCTTTCCTCTGTGTCTGCTGGTGTCTCATTTGACTCTACCCTTTTTCATCTCAGCATTCTTAGTTTTGTTGTCCTGCCTTTACTTCCTGCTGGTTATCGGCCGCCAGTCAGCTTCTTATTAATCAACTCAAGTGACAAACCTTTATAGTGTACAAAAAAATTATTCCACATCAGAAGCCATCCTTCCTGACAAGGGGCCTTAAAGAGGCCAAACCCAAAGTATGTGTACAGGTATGCCAGATACACTGTTTTGCTTTCAGAATCTAATAAGAGAGGCAGGTAACTGAGAGATGAATATTAACATGGTGATAAGAGCCAGTGGAGTTGGTGTGCCTAGGGAAGAACAGCCTCTCTCGTGAGGCACTTAAACTTTCAATAGCTATGCCTCTTACGAGAAGGAAGCCAGAGAAATTCATTATATTTTAACATGATTTATTATATTTTCTCTAATATCCTTAGATGTCTAGTTACAGCTTTCTCAGATTTGTATGGAAATGATGCAGTGTTGCTTGGATGCAGCAACCTGAGAAAGGACTAGATGAGCCTAGAAGAGATGGCAGCTGCCACCACTCTGTCCCTGTGGTTCCCGACCTCCCTAACACTGTGACCCTTTAATACAGTTCCTTACACTGTGTTGACTCCTAACCATAAAATTATTTTTATGGTTACTTCATAACTTTAATTTTGTTACTTTTGTGAATAGTAAGATGAATATTTTTAGAGATAGAGGCTGTCTGTTTATGTGTGTCTGTGTGCCAGGTGAGCACAGGTGACTTCTGAGGCCAGAAGAGGAGGAGGAGGAGGAGGAGGAGGAGGGGGAGGAGGAGGAGGAGGAGAAGGAGGAGGAGGGGTCCCCTTGTGCTGGAGGTAACAGCATGGGCACTAGGAACTGGCCTTAGACCCTTTGGAAGAGCAAGAATGTTCTTCATTGCTGATCCATCTCTCCAGTCTCACATTTTCTTCTTTTACTAGCATGTTAAGTCATATTAATTTAATAGGACAAATGGTTTGATTGTTAATTTTGTATATATTTATAATGAACTTCAGCCAAGTTCACCCCCATTATTTTTTCTTCTTTGCGTTCTGCTGGTTCTTCTCTTTCTTTCTAGTATTTTCTTTTAGTCCAAATTCAGCATAGGGAAAAAAGGGGGGATATTTATTTTCTGGGAATATCTTATCTTAATTAACCTTATGATCCCAGTTCCACCAACTTTCCTATAAATGAAGTAACTTTATTTTTCTGTGGCTGACTAGTACTCCGCTGTGTGTATTTACCATTGGTAGACACTGAGGCAGGTTTCATAACTTGGCTACTGGGACTAGTGCCTCAGGAAGCATGCATGTGCAGGTATCTCTTCCAGAATGTTCTGTGAGTTTCCAACTGCAGCCTAACAAAGTGGTTAGGATGCTCCAGCTATGGCATCAAGAATGTTACAGGCTCCCTGACTGATCTCCTGTTTTCTGTGGGAATTTAACACACATGAGTTTCTTTATCCATCTGCATTTAACTCACAACAATGATCTTGCAAGAAGTGATGGATGGCCTAGAACTATGTCTGTGTTCTTCTGTCTACTGTTCCCTGTCTTTACCATTAGAAATGAGATGTAGGGCCTAAGGCCTATCCCCATGCTCTTGGATATAAGACTCCTCACTGGATGACCACTCTGACCAGGGAACTGATAGGGTCAAGTTTCTAACATGGTGCCCACTACATAATAGTGCTCAATAGAACTCAGTCATTGCATGTCTAGGTCAACTTTGTGCCCAGTGATGTGTGACAACAGGCTCTTCAATATCTGTAAGGTGTGGTCTGTATGGGCCCAGATCCTCAACCTCATCTGACACAGTTGTGGGAACTCTGTGGTGAGCCTGGGTCTGTCTGCTGCAGTCTTGTTCAAATGCTGCACTTCTGAATCTCAGAGAAGAAGCCAAAAAAACTGGTTTCAGGGTTTTAGCCCCAATGAAGAACCTGTGTCTGAGTGACATCAGCCCCTTGCTGTACTTGTGTCCTTGTCACAAAGATGGATGAATTCTGACTGTGTGGTAACAAAGAAGTGGAGGTGTCCTCAGGGTCTGACAGCTCCCAGCACATACACTCACATGGGAACCCAGGTGTGTGGTCCACACAGACTAGAAACTCTTCCCCTGGGTTCTGCCTAGACCACAGTGCATTTGGCCTTTGGCCTGTTTCTCTTTAAAAATTTAAGGCTGTGAATGTTTTTAGAGGGAATTTAATCCACATGTATTTTTTAAATTCATTTGCATTTAATGTATAGAGAAGTTGTTTCTAAAGAGGTATTTGATGGCCTTGTACCCCATCATTCTGCCCTTTACTGCTGCTCTTTGTCAAATCGGTCTCCTCTACCCGCCCAGTCTCCCTCTTCTTAATTCTTCTTGAGGGGAGGGGAGGACACTACTTTCCTTCCTTTCACTTACAAAATATAGAGCGCCAAATTTCTTAGCCTGCTTGACAGTCAGTATCCATTCATCTGATTATGAGTCATGTGACTTCTTCCGGGGGGGGGGGGGAACCCGAGGCAATATTTCTACCTCAGTGTTGGTTCTGAGGATGTCACCCCCTGGTATAGTTAGGTTGTCAGTCATCTCACTGACTCATGAGGGGTGGGGCAGATCAGGTGGTTGGAAGGGTACTTTGTGAATGTGGAGTTTCTGGGAACTTTGATTTAGGACCCACGTCTTCATAATCTTCAAGGGCAAAGTTTTCACTTTGTTGGTGCCTTAAACTCAGGTGCAAACCAGCACACCTGGCCATCTGAACCTACAGTTGGTTTGGGTACTGACAAGGTGATGAAGGTACTATATGGTATGAATGGGCAAAGGCAGAGGAGCAAGATGGCCTCCCACATCCGTGGCAGGGAGGGTGGAGGGAAGAGGGCAAAGAAGAGCGCTGTCCCAGGACTTTGTTTACCAGAGTCTGAAGCTTCTGAGAAGCAGCAACGCCTCAAGCAGCACTTTCTCCTCCAAAGAGCAGTGGAGAAGGGAGAGGCCAGGGCCTGAACTGAGGAGAGTTCAGGCCTGTGTGTGGAAAGCAGTTTCTGGGAGAGTCAAGCTGAACCGTGAGACTTGGGATCTTGTCATTTTACACCATAATTTTTCTTGAGGTACTTCAAGGCAGGCCTCCCCTCAGGACTCAGAAAAGCTGGGTTGCAGGTGACCCAAGAGCTTAGGGATGACAGGTGGCACTGTCCACAGTTGGGAGTTGGGAGCTGTTTTAGGAGGACTTTGTACCATAGAACATTAAAAGTCATCTCTTATTTGACAGATAGACGAGCCAATGCACTTAGACAGCTTACCAACAGATGTTTAGCTCTAAGGAGCTACTGCAATGGACAGCAGACAGAGCAACAAACACCAAGGCTCTTCTCTTAGGGTCTAACTTTTGCCTTGGCCACTTCCTGCCTCTGAGGCTTTAGGCAGTTTGCTTAAGTTCTCTGCTACTTGGCTTTTGTTTTTGTTTTAAACTGAAATAAAGTATGCTAATAGCCAGATTAAAAATTAAAAACATACTGCCCTTGAAACACTGGACCATGCAGCACACTGCCCTCAGCCACCTTCAAGCATATTTTCTCTAAAAATGAAATATTTGAGAACTGTATCACTTGTCAAGGTCTTATTCTGTACTATGAGGCGCAAACTACTTTTTACTGTTATTTTTACCTCACAATTGTAAGAAATACCCCTCCCTCTCATCCTCTCCGTTTCCCGAGAGCCCCAGGGAGGGCTTTGCACAGCGGGGGACTTGCTTCCAAGGAACCAGAACAACCCCCACCCACATTCCCCCACACTCCCACCCCCAGAGCAGAGACACATTGACTCACTGGGTCCCTCCAGCCATTATCATTTTAATGTACAAGATGACATGCCTAAAAAGAAGGGGTTCATAAATTATATCTGAAAGATTTCCAGCCATTGTATAAATGACAGATCTATAAAAGAAGAGTGAAAATGAATTTCAAATTAAAAAAAAATAATTCCATGTTTTTATGGAAGGTTTTAAAAAATCTCAGAACACAATGTTTCTGAGGAGGGTGATTCAGGAAAGGCGGAACTGGTAGGAGGCAGGAGCCTCCAAGAAGAGGAACTTGGGTTCTGTCACATTTGAGTGACAATTCCCAAACCAGCATGCCCCAAAGCCAGAATGTAATCTCAGGGGTCTTAGGAGGAACAGTCTAATTATCCACCTGGAGAGCCTTGCACTTGGGGTGCATTAAAATTGGTAGCTCACAGACTTCCACAGGCTCAGAAACTGATGTGCTATGGTGGAGATAGGGCCTCATCTTCTCCACATGCATTTACAACAAAGCCTTGGGTGGAGCTGAGTTGGACCTCACGGCTTCCTGCCATGTTGGGAGAAAAGTTACCCTGAACTGTCACTTCTGTCAGCAATGTGGGGCTATTAACTAGTCTAAAGGTCTGAGGCAATCTCTAGTAAGACCAGGCAGAAAAGTAGTTGGATGGGAGGTACAGAGAATTGGAAAGAAAGGGGGCCTGTGTCCCAAGCACAAAGGCTAATGCAGATGTTACTATGAGTAGCACACCTGTGTGAAGCTCTGTGACATTAGCAAGATGCTGGTCTTGTCGGGGACTTCGGTTAGTGAAACTAATCAAGCTGGTCCTTTGTGAGGAGAGTGGATTGTGAGGAGTGGTCATCTAGATTCTGGCTTTGTCTGCATCCCACTGGCAAGTGTTTGAGGTGGCAAGACGTGAGAGCAGGCTGCCGTGGTGTGTCAGGAGCACACAGGCTATGGAGTTCAGTTAGGAGGGGCTCAGAGGAACTAGCATCTTCCTTACCAGGCAACAAGAAAACAGGTTCCCAGGCACACAGAAGTGCTGCCAGGGCATCCAGGGTTTTCAGGAAAACAGTCTGGAATTCTTGGTAAGAGGGTGAGGGCCGAAGAGGGGAGAAGAGAGACCTGAAGCCATAGCCATCTGCAAACTGGCTCAGGCTACATGTGGCTGCTCAGCCTCCTCCACTGCATCACTTTGTCAGTTCAACAGGCATCACTTCCAATTCTGTGATCAGAATAGAGTCACAGAGATGGGTGTCCTCAAATATCCAGAGGAGGTCTTGGGTAGCCACTCCGACTTCTTCACCCCCTGATCCTGAGGGTACGTTCACTGCTTCACTCACCCCATCCTCCACACAGCCAGGTATTGAGGGTCATCTAGCAATTCCTGGGCCGTTCAGTGTACAAGAGGGTACGTACCCTTCCCCTCCACCTGTCTTCCTTAAAACTGTTCTTAAAGGAACAAAAGCCCCAGGCTACAGAACCCATCATGACTGGGAAACTCTTGCCTCAGTTTCTCCGTAAACACGAGCAACAGTTACAGTCCAGCATGCTCTGGAGTAAGAGGGTCTAGTTTTGTTTAGCCAATCGCTTCTCAAGCTTACAGGATTGTGAGGCAAATGTATCATACACCTCTTCTCAGTGGCATTCCCATCCTGTTTCCCCATTATAACCTTCTTTTCTTGCTTTGTTTTTTGATTGTCCCTCCATAAATATGGGTTTTGTATAATATGAGATTCAACCAACCACAATGAACAATAATTTTTAAAATTGCATCTGTGCTGATCATGTTTAAATTTCTTTTTTTGGTGTCTCATGAATAGCACACTGTATCCAATTTCTACAATATTTATTGTGTGTTTTTTATTGGTTGCCTGGAGATGATTGAAATATACAGATAAAATATATGTTTCTGTGTGACTAAGTTATGTGAGGAACTTGAGTACCTGACAGGTGTCCACAAGTCAATCAGCTGTTAACATAGAGGGACTCCTGGTGGGTTTTTTTTACTGATATTATATCCTAATTAGAATTTATGTTTCATAAAGATAGGGATAGGCAGACTGAGTATGAGGAGGTGCTAGGAGCACCTGTACATGGAGGATTCTCCTTATGTATAAATACACTCTGAGAACTTAAGGCAGCCTGCTCCTTCCAGGCAGTCCCAGGATCAGTCAAGGCCACTTTGTTGCTAACCCTGGGCAATGACAGCTTCTGGGACTCACCAAGACACGTTAGTTTTCAAATTCACAGCTTGCTCATCCAAGTTTGCCTCAATACACTTGTCCTGCTGGGTGTGGTGACCCAGGTTTGTAATTTCAGTATTCAGGAAAATTGAAAGTTTAAGGCTAGCTTGAGCTATAAAAGCAGGTCCAGCCTCAAAAGCAGCAAGAACTAAAATCAGAAGACCTTGCCTCTCTTTTTAATTGCAAACTTTGCCCTGTTCTACTGGCCTTGGTGCCTGGGAGCTACCTCGAAGTCGCCCACTCAGTCTTGGCCTAAATACCCTTTCGTTGGTGAGCAGCTGAGTATCTATGAGCTAATTTCCACCCATAATGACAGGCTCATAATGGGTTCGTGGGATGCACTCTAGGGACGTTAAGGCTTCTTCTTTATCTAATCACCTCTTTGTAAGCCCTGAATCCAAACATACTGAGGTACCAGGAACTAGGACTTCAACAGTCCTAGTGTGTGTATGTGTGTGTGTGTGTGTGAGAGAGAGATCGCTCATGATTGTACTCTAATTATTTTTCCCTTTGTCAGTCTATCTCACCAGGCCAGGTCAAGTCAAAGGGTCCGTCTTCTTTTCTGTCTCATCCTCGCGTGTGTGTGTGTGTGTGTGTGTGTGTGTGTGTGTGTGTGTGTGTGTGTTTCTGTCTTTCAACCTCACTTCATCTTCCTCCTCCTCCATGACCAACTTTATATAGGTACCACTTCCCACCTTCTGGACTCTTACTATATCTCAGCATCTTATAAAAGGCAGTGACTCTGTCTCTGTGTTACATGATTCAGGGAGGATGGCACCACCAATCTGTATGTCAGGTGATGGAGCCAAAGTTCAAATCTCAAGCTGTTGAGTACTAGAGTTTCTATTTTACTCAAAATCCAGCCTCCTGCCCCTGCCCTAATATGTACTTTGCACACAAGTGGACACTATACAAATGTATTCAAAATTAGTGGACATATATTGAGTCACCAAGGCCACTTAAAGTATTTTTTACATAGCAGAGGGTACGAGAATCTGATGGTTTGGATCCCAGCTATTCGCACATGTGACAATTGCAGCAGAAACATCTAAACAGCACATTTGTTCATTTCTTTGGGTTAATTAGTAGGTGCATGTCTGCTGCTGAAAAAAAAAATGAGACTTCATTACACTGTTGTTTTTATTTCCAGTCTGACATTTATGAAAGGTGAGCAGATATCTTATCTAAAAGTAGTTAGCCACTTTGGGGCTTTGCCTTGACGAAAATGCTTTACCTACTGTTTGTTTTCCTGATAGTCTATACTCCTGTTTTTGGCAAAGACTTGTTCGAAACATGAAGCCTGGGATTGCAGAGGGGAGACAGCAACTTGGCAGCGCCATCAAAGCCACGGGAGGAAGGGGGATGTCTCTGCCTTGGCACCAATCTCTAGATTCTGTCCCTCCCTCCCTCTGAAAGTCGGCTTTCCCTCCCTGAGATTCTTGACTGGTCAAGGAACAGGATGCTGTGAGGAATTCTTTTCACCCTCTGTGGACAGGTCTGAAGTTCAGAGACCTTGAGCTTGACCAATGAGACCATGAGCACTGCCTAGTCTCTCACCATTTACTTGCCTTCCTGAGTCACAAGGCTGAGTTTATTCTGTTGTTTTGTTTTGTTTTGTTTCACCTTGATTTTCTAGGTACCTCATCCCAATAAGTGATTTTAATGCCTAATGATGCTGTGAAAACTCTTCAAATTTATTGAGTATGTGTCACACACCAAGTATGTTGTTGAAGACCATGTCCTCCAACAGTACAGCTGTGAAGAAATGATCATATTGAAGTGCATGTCATGGCTGCCTCTTGATGTAGCAGGACTTTCTCATGTGAGTCGGGATGACAGGATTTCCCACAGAAGCAACTTTACCAGGGATAGTTTCTGTGTGTCAGTTATATGTCATTAAAGCTGACTCAGATATCATGGGATATTTGTGTCATGGCCACACTTGATTCAAAGTACAATGTTGCAAACCATCCCGTTGAGACCATGTTACTCTCACACATAAGTGAGACAGTGTAGACTTGAATTCAGCTAACCTGACTGCTAATCTAGTAAACTTATCCAGGTACATTGTAGCTTCTGGCAAGTTAAAGTTGAAGCCTGCTCTTCTTGATAAATGCTTTCAGGGTTTTGGTTTATTTTGCTTCTCTGTGTTCATCCTTCTGTCATTGGGAGCCAATATTTATTAGAAGCTCAATTAATCTGTATTCAGTGAAGCCAAGAGGCAGCAATTTAGACAACCAAGGGGTGATTGGTTTACACTCAGCCCACGTAGTCTTCTCCCCAAGTGGAATTAAGGCCCTCTCTTTGTCAGCAGCATGAATATAGGCCTCAGCTTCCTCATCTGAAGAGGGAGATAATCCCATGTCTTGTTGCAAAGTTTGAGGGAGCTAATTCAACATGGTTTAATACAAAGCTTAGAATACACAGGGCTTTCCAGTAATAAATGTTATTTTATTTTTATATCAAATGATGAGTGGTTTTCTATAAGATTCAACTGGTGTATCAATGCCAACTGCCTTTGTCTACCCAGCTTTTTAGGGTCTGTTAGCCAGTGGGTGTGTCCTGACCTCCCTCTGTATGCATGGCTTTGAGGAGGACTAAGGGATCTTTGGGCTTGAGAATTTAGAATTTACTTTAGAATAGAAAGTGCAGGTCATCAAGGAGTGCTAGGTCTGAAGAGTCAACCGCCCAGAAGTTGGTCACTCAAACCAGAGGTCAATGTTTGACTTCACCATGTTCCTGAGGACTCTGTTGAATGAGATTTCAGCATTCTAAGATTTGGGTTTGAATGCTTGGACCCTGTGAGAATCCTAAAATAGGAAGCTATCTGACATTTTCCTTCTTATCTGTGCTTTCCCAAACAACCTACCATAGTGTCACCCTTACCAGCCTCCTTCCACTATATTTTCTGAATTCTGGTAAAGCTGTCACACTGTCAGTATCACATTACAATCCACCAAATAAAATGAATACCATGAGATCACACTGAGCTAAAGGACTGACCCAGTTCTGCTGGATTTGCTGCCTCTGTATCCTTTACCTCTAGCCTAGCATCCCATTTTGGCACCTAGTGATTCTCAGAGAGCAAAAAACATTTTATGACTTTGGAGTTTTTCCTCTAATTTGGCGCATAGCTGGTACTCTGTTATCACTGCACTCTGTGTTTTGTGTATATTTCTTTCCTGATCCTCTGAACATTTACCTCAATGGGTGTTGGTAAATCTGTGTCTCTCTAGAATGCGCAAATATGTGGAGAGTAGGTCGACTTGCATCTCCTGCAGTGTAACAGGTACTGTCGAGAACTCTGACCAAGATAAGCTCATCCTCATGGTCCCATGTCCTTCCTAAGTGCTCCCAGGGAAAGCTGGCCTTTCTTCTCTCAGTCAGTCAATACAGGGCAATTCTGTATATTCTATTCCAGGTATAAACTGGATTTACCCTCTGCCTGTTATCTGCCATCTGTCCAGGCCCAGGCCACTATCAACTGTCTATTAGGACACGTTCTTACATGGCCTATTCTCTGCAAAGCACAGCCAGACAAACGTAAGTTTGTCTTTGGTACAAGATCCTTGCTTTGACTCTTCCAAGGTTTCCTTGATCTTTCTAATAAAGTGTGAATTCTTCCAGAGGGATGTGTCATTTTCCTTGCTGGTCTCTGAAATCCTGTGTCACTACCTTAGTCTACTCACCATCTGTGTTTTTCAGAAGTGCTGCTTCCTCTGACATCTGAGAAGAGTAGGCCAGGTCTTCAGGTAGATACAGCCATGCCATCTCTTCTCTTCATTCTATCTGTCTCTATGGTGACCAGAGTCCTGGTTTAGTAGGATGTTTGTTAGGATGGAGTGGTTCCCTGGAGATGCTGGACTTCAGTGATAATGTTGGACAAGTCTGGGTCAAAATGAAATAAACTGGTCACACTATTTGCAATGGATTGTTAGCTTATGTAATGCCTGCTTAAAAAGGTAGGAAAAACAAACAAACAAACAAAAACAAAAAACAAAACAAAACAAAACAAAAACCATGAGAGCAAGTAGTCTGTGTCTTTCTCCCATCTGGTGAGCCTAGCCTTTAAAGGCTGAGCCATTTCTCCAGCCCTGGTGTGCTCTGGGGAGATAGCCTAGTGGTTAAGAACAATGTACAGCCTAGTGGTTAAGAACAGTGTGATCACAGAATGACTGTATATCTGGAGGATGTGAGTTTGATTCTCGTTCTCCTCCTATGCCCTTAATCAGCCATAAAAGTGAACAAGAATAGAGTAGGTATTTGGTAAATATTTGTTGGGTGCATAGTTGAGGGAATGGGTGGGTGAATGATTGGAGAGGCAGTGCTAAAAGGCTCCTTTCAACTCTGATTTGGGATTCAATGCAGGTAAAAGTGAGTAAGTGAGAAACAATGAAAATAATCTTTTCAAAGTCCCCGGGGCAACTGGAGGGTAATTCTGCTTGTGAGATGGACAGAGATGAGAACAATGTGTTGTTTCTAAATGGAGATTTCATCTGAAAATTTGACAGTCAAGAGGTGAGGAGCACTAACATTAGAAAGCGGGAGTCTACTGCCCACTGTGCTGAGGGTGGTCCACCTTTCCATCCCTAGAATTAGCCTGTCAGGTGGGCACTTCTTTTCATCTTTCCCTTGTAAGTGAAGCTGATCAGGAATGGCGATGTTAGGAAATGAGTTCAAAGCAAGAGCAGGGAAGATGTTGGAGAAGGGACAGAACCCCTAGGCTGAAGATTTCCCCATTTTGCTCATTTAGTAACTCTGTGTCAGATGCTGCAAGAAGACGGGACCCCAGGGAAGAAGGGGGCACATGAAAAGAAGGAGTATTTAAAGCTGGAGAAGGAAGTAGCATCCCCTCAAAGCATTAGGGCTCCCCAGAGAATCTGAGAAGTCTCAGAGAATGCCTAAGAGGAACAGGGTCTGTGCATCAGAAAATGGAGACCATGGGACCCTTCCATAGGACCCCGACTTGGAAAATGTCTTTTTCAGTAGAGAAGTAAGATATTGTTTGCATTTTTTTCTCATAACACAAAAGGTAAATTAATCCTCTTAGAGCACAGTTGTATTTTTTTTATTACATTCTGAGTAATTTCCTTTGAAAAATTAAGAGACACTGGCAGTAAAACTAGATTCTCCCACATCTTAGATGAAAATGTGTGCCATTATTCATGCATAATCTGATTCCAGATGATTCCTTGTTTACAGTTTGTTTTTTGTATTTTGTTATGTAAGCAAGAATTAATACATCCAGACATGAAAGAAATAGATTAAATTATTTTTTACTGCTTCTCTTTAGGACACACAATATGTCTCCTTTAACTCTCAATGACATGCAAAACAGTCAGAGAAAAACACAAATAAATACCTATAGAAACAAAGACAAACAGCACTAGGCAGTAATATATGCTTTGGGGGTTTGCCTAGCTCTGCCTCCTGACACTTCTTCCCCAGACCAGCTGGATGCCAACCACCTTGCCTTGCTGTCTCCGAGAGCCTTTTAGTTGACCTGAGAGCAAGATGAGCCTCACATCTGGACTGGGAGCTTCCAATTGGGGGAAAATCCTAGCTTTCCCTAATTTTCACATTTTCAACCCAGACAGCTGCCTGCTAATGCTAGTATGTGCAAATATTCTGGGGAGTAAGTTTCTGTTAATTTCAAAGCTTATCAGAAAACTTTAACAGCCTTGAGACTTCATACTTCCTGGCAATTGTGAACAATACAAATACTCTAGTGATCATTGAGTTGTTAATATGTCTTCAAGATTCCAGGCCAGCTAGACGATCAGTGAGAAAAAGTCTTTGTTGCCAGACTTGAGGACCAGAATTCAATCCTTGGGACCAGAATTCAATCCTTGGGGCCCACATAGTTGAAGGGGAGAGTTGACTCCTGAAAGCCATCTTGTGATCTCCACATAGGCTCCTCGGCACACATACATGCACTTACCTACTGCTATGTACATGCCTACACATGCCTGCACTCACACTTGAGCAGTTATATTTTATACAATGACTAATACAATATTTTCATTTTAACTGTGTGTATACCCACAAATGTACCTGTGAGATGCTCACAATTAAAAATTCTATGATATTTATTATGTGTCTGTATATAGTCCATGCATGTGTGTGGGGAGTGTTCATACCTCTGAGCACTGGAGCCAGAGATCAACATTAGATGTTTTCTTCAGCCATTCTTCACTTTATGTATTTCATCATCATCATCATCATCATCATCATCATCATCATCATTTTGAGATAGAGTCTCACTGAACTTGCAGCTCACCATTCAGCTAGATTGGCTGGCTGGCTGTGAGTTTCTGGGGTCCTCCCATCTCTGCCTCCCTCCACTAGGATTATAGATGTGTGTGACCACTCTCAGGTCTCTCAGAATACAGAGACTGGAAATCCAAACTCAGGCCCTCGCATTTGTGTAGCAAGCACTGACTCACTGATTCCCAGACCCCTCTTCCTATTTTTTCCATTGTTGCTGCTATTCATTGTACCAAAAAGGAACAAGGGTTCCTTCCATCTTCCTGCCAGGGTTCATTTGTTGGCTGCATCTTACGAGGTGCAAGGCTGCAACTCCCTCTAATTTAGTCTGTGTTCCCCTGCAGGTGAGGGGTACTAAATGAAGCTGCATGCACCGTGCACTGGCCCGTCATTCACCTGATTTTCTCTAGAGAAGCATCTATTTAAGGCCATTTTATTTTATTTTCATCTTTTTTGGGGGACAGAACTCCCTGTGTAACAGCTCTGGGTGTCCTGGAGCTTGCATTGCTGACCAGGATGGCCTTCAGCTCAGAGATCCTCCTGCCTCTGCTTCCTGAGTACTGGGATTAAAGGCATGTGTCACTCATCACACTGAGCTTCAAGGTCATTTTTTAATCAGCTCAGTTATATCTACTATTGAGTTGAAGCAGCATCTTATATACTCATGGGATAGATGGTTTGTGTGGCCTTTCTTACCTCCTTGACAGCCTTCCATCACCTGTCAATAGTAGCTTCCTGTCTGTCTTTCCTACTGTTGCCCATGCTTTGACCAGCACACCCGTTAAAGTGTTACCACACCCAACGGCATAAAGCATCTTCCTTCGTCTTCTAGGTGTTCTATAGCTTTCAATTCTTGTATTTTTACACATTGAAAAATGAGTGGACAGAATAAAAGTGTGCATGTCTGTGTGCTCACAGATGCATATAGATTTGTTATATATAAGCTAACTGTAACGAAGGAGGTAAATGGAGGGCTCAAAGGATAGAAACACGTCCTGTTCTTGCAGAGGAGCTGGGCTATGTTCCTAGGACCCACGTGGCATCTCACAACAATCTGGAACTCTGGAAGATCTACCCATTTCTGGAGGGCACCAGCCATATACTTGGTACACATGAATACATTCAGGCAAACACTCACACACATAAAATAGAAAAAAGCAGACTTTTAAAACAAAAATACATGATGAAATACACTATACAGCCTTTAGAAGGAAATCACACACTATGTCATGACATGACTGGAGGATGACATGCTAATGAAATAAACCAATCACAGAAGAAAAAAAATGACGTCTTATTGTCTTATATAAGTATGATAAATAACTTATAGTTTAAATTATAGACTCAGAGAAAAGAATGATGGTCACTGGGGGTTTGGAGGGAGGGTAAAATTGATAATCAAGGGGCATGTACTGAATACTGTTGGACCATCAGTCATCAATAGTGTATTATAAACAGAAAATTTTGCTAAGTAGGCAATATACTGTTTCTTTCTTTTTTAAAAATGAGGGTAAAGTAAAATAATACGGTCCTATTACACACTGGAAACCTCACTGACTAAGAGTTTAAATTTAAGGGGTCAAGTCTTATGTGATAGCTTGTATCTGTGCCATGCAGAGTGCCTGTCTCTTTAAATCTGGAGAGCTCTTTCTTGCCTAACTATAGGTTCAGCCTCAATATGCCCTGATATGCGCTCCTTTCCTGGAACTCTTTCTCTGAGAATCCCAGTAGCTTACACTTCACCAGCTTCATATATATAGTTTTATACACATAAGTACTTTTAAAAAACCTGTTCCTACCTTTTTAATTTATTGGTTACATGTTGTTCCCTTGTGGCTTTCATTAGAAGAAAAATACAGAAGTCTTTTTAAAGTTAATGCAGAAATTAGACAGCAGATCCTTGATAGCGTTTATCGGCTGTGGCAGTAACAGGGTTGTAAAGTTTGACCTTATGAATTCAGAATACGATGGCCTCTGGGATCTTGTGGCCTCTCTCCTCCCTGGGTCTCTCACCATACTGTCAGCCCCTGAACTCTCTTTGAAGGGATAAACTGGCTTCATTTCCTCTTTAATTTAAATAAAGTACACTCTTTGTTATCTGCTAGTAAGCCATAGGCTCAGAGGACAGCTGGACCTTACATAGTTGGACCCCATTGTGGACCTGGAGGGAAGTGTAGTGGGAACTTGTCAAGTCTTGAACAGGTAGGTGACTGCTGTGCCCTCTGCAGACATTTGACCCTAACTTCCAGGGAGCCCTGAGAGAGTATTAGCAATACCCACTTAGCAATACCCTGCCCTGGGTATTCAGTATGTAAGTTCATCTATGGACCCTGCTTTAGTTTTCTGCTGATGGCGAGTCTCCCATTGTGAGGAAAATCAAGGCTTGTGTTCTCCCTTCCTTTAGACTCACACCTTGGGTATTCTCTCTATACTTGTGTCTACTTCCTTCCTTGGTCCATCCTGAAGAAAGATGGGATCACCAATGACTGTCTCCAGCTGCAGAAGGTGGAGCTATGGTTTGGATACTGAGCATCCTCCAAAATGCCATGGGTTAAAGACCTAGTTTCCAGTGTAGTTCAGCCAGGGTGGGGAGGGAGTGGGGGGCTGGTTTGCAGCTTTAAGAGGCAGGGCCTAATGAAGGCTATTCAGGTCATTGTGAATGTGCTCCTGAAGGGAGGATCCATCTCTGCTTCCTTTGCCTCCTTCCTGGATAGGAGAGAGATGACTTTGTTATGCTATGTTACAGGATGCAAAGTCACAGAGCCAACTGACCATAGACTGACCCTCTCAAACTATGAGACAAAATAAACCTTTTATTTTTTTTTAAGTTGATTGTCTCTGGTATCTGTTACAATTATACAAAGATGACTAGTACAGGTGTTTATTAACTGGGGTGGGGATGATAAAGGGCACAGGGTACAGCAGTGTCTAGAACCCAGAGATTGACCTCACATGTCAAGGGCTTCTGTGTGCTCTTTAGCCTTGCAGTTGTTCGCCACAACCCTTTCAAGCTTTCTTATTGCTTTCTATTTTATAGGAAGAGAAACTGATGAAAGTATATTATATATATATTATATATATATACATATATATATGTGAAATTGTGAAAGGAGAATTTTTTAATTTAAAAAAAGTGGGTAGAGTTGGTTCCTCTGAAGTTTCTGTTTTGATACTGATCTATACTGATCCTTTGTCTTAAATCAGGGAACAAATAGAAGAATAAAGTGAAATTTAATGGTGGCTTATTTTCTTAAGTGTTGGCTTTTGTCATGAAGTACACTTCCCTCTCTTAATTAATATCTAAGCATAATAAAAATTAAAGCCCAACTACAATTTTTTTTGTAAAGAAAAAAACATGGAACTCAGAAGAATCATGGGGGTAGTGGAGCCCAGGTTTTAATGCTGCAGTCTGACTTCAGAATTCTCACTCAGTATCATCATTGTCTCAATAGGCTATGACCTCATTCATCAGATTTCCATTCCTAGTGATACACTATAATCAGGACAGCCAGAGAAAGCCATAGAAATCATAGAGGGCTTCAGTGGACTAGGATCTGCACTGAGAATCTGGTTCAATATAAGTTGGAGTCATCAATAGAAACAGAACTAATAGACATTTTAAGGCCTTGGTTCATGCAACTATGGAGGCTGAGAAAGCACATGATTGGTCACATGCACCAAGAGGCCACGACTACCTGAGAACAGGAGGACCTGGGGACCAGTGGCACATGTAATGATCTCTACTGGAGATGCCCCTGACAGGCACGTATATTTGAATACTTGGTTTGAATACTTGCTGAGTTTTAAGGACTCCCTGATGTTTTTTTTTTTAGTTTACTTCCTGCATTTAAAGATCTTCCATGCAGAACGGAAGGTTTCACTTCTCTTTAAAGCATCATAGGTCTTCCTTCTATGAAGGAGGTTTATCTTGGAGTTAACTGTTACCCAACAGGGGGTATACCTAGCTGGAGGAAGTGTGTAACTGGGCGTATGTCCTGGGAGGTGTATTATTCCCGGCTCCTTCTTCTCATACTTTCTGCTTCATGGTATGACAAGACAAAGGAGGCAACCATCACATGTCCCCACCGCTACAGAGAGAACCCTTCTAGCCACCACGCCTTCTTCATCATGATGAACTCTTCCCTTTGGAACTGTGAATCTGAATAGCCTGTTCCGCACATAGGGCTCGGAGATGTACATTGTCACATGTGAGGAAAGTAACCAGTAAAGTGTAATGTCCAGTGAGGTCCTAAAGAGCAGAAAAGCAGGGCTCCTGAGATCAGTGAGAGCTAGTGTCCCAGCAGGTGCCGCCAGGCCGAGTTTCCCTTTCTCGCCTCTTTGCCTTTTCCTCTTGTCTAGTACCTGAAGAGACTACAGAGGATAGCTCATTGAGAAAACTGTTTTTTTCGTTAGTCCATCAACTGAAATGCTTCTTTCTTCCAGAACTGTTCTCAAACACAACTAGAAATGGTGTTGAATTCTGGGTACATCATGGCCCAAAAAAGATAGTGCACAAACGTGACCATCACAGCCTGTCAGAACCACTTCAGCTTTCAGAGTATTCCATAGATGTGAGTCAGGGGTTGCCGAGGGATTGATAGTGAATTCATTCTGTGTGTCAGAGGAGCTGAGTAGCTGAAAGTACCAGGGACATGATGACTTCACCAAGTCAGAAACTGTCAATCCAAGTCAATAATGGGACAAAATAAGAGCATCTCCATAGTCCAGTGTCATCCGATGTGTGTCTACGATGCTCTTTGACTGTCAAATTTCAACAAATTAAAAAGAAATAAAATTAAAATTTAGCTCCCCAGTCACACTAACTACATTGCAAGGGCCTGGTAACTTTTTTCACCTCCCTTCCTTCTTCTCCCTTTCTCTCTCTCTCTCTCTCTCTCTCTCTCTCTCTCTCTCTCTCTCTCTCTCTCTTTCTCTCCTTCTTCCTTCTTCTTCCTCTTGCCCTTTTGCTTCTTCCCCAGGTGTCACATGATTTTTCTTACATAACCAGGATAAGAACTCATGAGTCAACACATTTTGTAAACCTTTGCATCATTGAAAGTTGAATTATGGCTAGATGTGGTGGCAGGTGCCTTTAATTCTAGCACTTTGGAAACTGAGGCAGGAAGATTACAAGTTTGGGGTCAGTCTGGGCTACATAATGAGACTCTGTCTAGAAACAAGAAAGTCAAATGTGCCCTTGGTTATATAAGGCATTTAATTGTTGTTGTGCCTTTGAATTCTCAGTCAATGATGGAGGAGTAATGAGGTGTAGCTCTATCTTCTTGAGAAGGCCAGCTGCAATTTAAGAAGCCAGGTTAGACCAACAGTGCATGCTGGGGAGGTTGGAGCTTTGAGGAAGCCTCACAGTGCTAACCTTTACTCTAGTCAAAGCCCCCAATACAGGTTCAGGTGCCGTGGTCCATACCAGCTACTTCTATGTGACATCCAAAAGTGCCCAGGCAAGGTTGCAGCCACACATTGCCCAAATGTCTGACTTTAAGAATCCAGAAGACTAGAAATGTATCCCAGCTACTCTAGGGATAGAGCACCTGCTGGCACACACAAGCTTCTGAGTACTCTTCCAAACAATCCACCCCAAAAGAAACCAGGAGGCAAACAAAAAACAGCATTGTTTTAAATCACCAAGTGTTGAGTCGTGTCTCATGCAAGCAGCAACCAGAATAGAATGTTTCCAGCAAGATAGTAACAGAATAAATCTGTCACTCACCCCTAGCTTGGAGATTCTTTTGAGTCTTAAAAGAAAAAAAAAGATGCCAGATATGCTGATTGTTCACAGATGAAGATGGGGGATGTAATACATTTATGCCTCTGTCAAGAAATGACAGAGACACAGACACACAGACACACAGACACACAGACACACACACACACACACACACACACACACACACACACACACACAATTGTTGCTTTCACCTTCATGCGGTCTGGTAGGCTAGCTATTGGCTAGAGAAACCCTAGCTTACTAGGCGTGAGAAGTTTGCTACAGGAGCTCATACCGTGATAGCCGACTTCAACAGAGCAGTTAGACAAAAGAATATCTGAACAAGACAGAATCTGCAACTTTCTGTAACCTAGCCCCACACAACACAGTTGCCATGTCTGCAGACTTGTTTATTAGAAGCAGACTCCTAAATCCTGTTCACACCCAAAGCAAAGGATGAGTGGCAGGAAGTGGGCCATGGGTGCATGGTGGAAATTGCCAACTACATTGACCTTCTGAGTGGCTAAGGTTAGTGAGGTGGTAATGTGAGCTGATGGCCATCAAGGTTTCCCACAAACCACTGCATTCTACAGGATGTAACCATTACAGATGAAACAGGAAATAACACCTTCCGCTTTCCTGGGGTATCTATTTTAGCTGACTGATCCCCTTACCCTTATTCATTCTGTAGTTCACTGTAACCAAGTTCATGTAACATCTCTAAGACACACATGGCTCAAGCTGGACTTTTCATGCACTAGCTTCCAGGAGCTGTTTTCTCAGACAGACTCATGTGTTCTTGCCATCTTTCTACCTACTAACTGCTGATGTCAAAGGACCCTAAGCTGACAATAGAGATCTGAGGACCACTCTGGTCTCTTCATCCACAGATGTGAAGGAGCACAAGATTGAATTTCTCTTACTGTAGCACCCATTGTATTCCTCCTTCTAGATCATAGGAGCAAATTGTGGTGCATTTCCCAGGGCAGCAGAAAGGCAAGACTCAACATGCATGCTTGAGTGATCCCAATAATCCCACTCCTCATATTTATTAGACTTTGAAGTATTGTGGGAGTATTATGGGAGTAACTTCTTAGCTTCTAAAGAGAACATGTACAGAAAAAAAAATTGTAGTGGAGAACAGGTACTATCACCTTGACCTAGAGGTGTAGCCTTTTAGCCAGCGTAGATCTAGGAATCACCTATGACCTTGGAGCACTAGCATTAGGGACATGGCTGGTGGGCAGTTTAAGATTTGGGAGTATGTAAGATCTTTTTCTCTTGTGCTCTTGGATGGAGGACCTGACCCATGGACCAGTTCAACCTTTCCAGGGACTGCAGAACTGCTTAATCTCTCTTGTATCAGTGAATGCTTCCCTTGGAAACCCTTAATACATAATAATCTTTCTTTATCAGTTGCCCATGATTATCAATTTAAGTAATATAAAATGGTCATAGAACCAACCGAATACCCCAGAAGATCCCATTAACTTCAATGTTAAATTCCTTCTAACAACACAAGGTTGTCTGGTTGACTCTCAGAGGAAAACAACAAAACCATTGGTCGCTTCTTTGTTCTGCAGTGGACAAAGTTGTCATGGCTTCAGGTGGGTACCACATGAAGTACTTGGCTTAGTTTATTGAGTTTGTCTCCTTAAATAATAATAATTATTAAATAAATAATTGTTTATTTCCTGGCATAGTCACTGAAGTTCATCTGAGTTAAATATGAAGATGTAGTTTTATTATTTTTTAGTCTATTTTGTATTAGTATAATGAACTACCCAGTGCTGGTCAGTTTGTCGAGAAAAGGTGTCTTTAGCCTACAGCTTTTGAGGCTGCACATTTGAACATCATAGATTGGCTTTGGTGAGTTCTCTTTCCTGCTGGACAATTTGAGAGTAGTATGTGTAAGTAGGAGAGATTACATGGGAAATGACATAGGGTCCATGCTTGTCCTCATATTACTACATAGGGGTTTCACAGTAACCATCTTCCAAGAACAGCCAACCAATCACTTTGCATTGGATTCCATCTCTTAAAGTGTCTATGGATCTATGCTCTGTATATGCAAATAACAGCAATTAGTGAGAAAAGAGATCATGAATTTGGAGCAAAGTGGGAGGGCATATGGGACAGTTTGGAGGGAGAAAAAGGAAGGGAGAAATATAATTACATTAAGCTCAAAAATAAAATTTAAAAATGACTGTTGGGGGCTGGAGAGATGGCTCAGAGGTTAAGAGCACCAACTGTTCTTCCAGATGTCCTGAGTTCAATTCCCAGCAACCACATGGTGGCTCACAACCATCTATAACAAAATCCGGTACCCTCTTCTGTACACTGTATACATGATAAACAAATAAATATTTAAAAAATATGACTGTTAGAAGAATAAATCATACTCATGCCATAACAAATTTCCATCAAGAGAACAAACCAGGGCCACCAAGGTGGGTCAATGGGTCATGAAATGCTTGCTGCCAAGTGTCTGGGACCCACATTGTGGAAGGAAGAACCAACTTGTCGGCACTGTCTTCGACCTTCACTTGTGCACAATGGTGTGTATTCAAAACAACAAAAGTAATTAAAAAATACACAGGCAGTAAGAAATGCTTATTAAAAAAATAATGAAAAACCATACCTGGGTGTGGTGGCATATGTCTTTAATACACTCAGGAGACAGAGACAGGAGGATTTCAGTGAGTTCAAGGCCAACTTGGTCTACATAGCAAGCTCCAGGACAGCCAGAGCTATGTAGAGCGACCTTGTCTCAAAACAATAAACAGTAACCAAGAGAAAAGAAGAAAACCTTCACACAAAAGGCAAAATACAAAGGTGGGAATATTTGGGGGACAAAGAAGAGAAAGAAATCCCTCACCCCAGAGTCTGGCTGAAGTTATTTACAGATGAGAGTTAAGAATTCCAACCTTAGAGCTGGAGAAATAGCTCAGAGGTTAAGCGTACTGAGCATTGGCTCTTCTTCCAGTGGACCCAGGTTCAGTTCCCAGAACCTACATGGCAGTGCACAACTGTCTGTAATTCCAGTTTCAGAGTATCTGACACTTTCACACAATACACATAAAATGAATTACACATACACACACATGCACGCACGCACATATATGTGTAAGAATCCCAACATAATGAACATTTGCCAAAATAAGGACTACGTAAAAAAAAAAAATGTTAAAGTAGCCACTGCTAAAATAGTCCACTGATGATGCCCAAGACCTGAGCATATAAGGCCTTTCTCTTTCCCCAATTC
Source organism: Sigmodon hispidus (assembly GCA_004025045.1). NCBI lineage: Eukaryota > Metazoa > Chordata > Mammalia > Rodentia > Cricetidae > Sigmodon > Sigmodon hispidus. The sequence goes on from PVIH01013161.1 coordinate 56,359, forward strand.
AAAATCTACCATGTTATGGGACTTTCACAAGAAGAAACTCATTACAGTAAGACATGTCTTAACCCACTTACATAACCCTGGTGATTCCTCATTCTACCTTACAGTTCTCAACCCTGAGCACCTCTCTATTCCCACCTTGCTTAACTCTCTAGTCCAGTCTCTTCTGGGTAAAATCCACCTCATCTTCCCGCTGGAGTACCCTGAAGTCCTTTTCTGTGGCAAAGGAGAATCCCATTTCCCTGAGCTAACAGGTTGGCATATGGCAACCAAAGGTATTCACTGATAAGCCTTCAAGAATGTTGTCCTCTGAATTCTACACAAACACTGTGACAAGTGTGACACACAGAATAAATAAACATAATAATTAAAAAAAAGAATTTCACTTTATATGAGTATGGGTCTTGGAAACACAGTCCCTAGGCTCTGTCTCCAGTTCATGTCACACTGCCATTGACCCCCAGAGGCAGATGTTTCAAACTCATCAGTTAGCACACTTATTTATAATAAGAAACATAGAGCTAGGAATGGAGATATGTCTCAGTGGTTAAGAGCACTGACTGCTCTCCCAAAGGACCTGGGCTCAACTCCTAGCACCCACATGGCAGCTCACAACTGTCTGTAACTCTAGTTCCAGAGAATCTGGCACCCTCACACAGACATGCCGTAAAACCACCAATGTGCATAAAATAAGAATAAAGTTTAAAAAAAAAAAGAAAAAGGAAGAAAAAAATGAAAAGAAACATGGAGCTAATAAGCTACATGTCCTGGGTAATAACAATGTAATTCATGAAAGCAGACTAAGACAAGAAGGAACGGTTCTAGTTGTGTTCTGATGAAACTTTGTTTGACCTCTAGGGTCATCATCTATCCATCTGTCGACTCGCTGCTCTACCAGCTCGCTGTCTGCACCCTATGACTGATTCAGGGTCTTACTGAGGGCCCACAGATACAGCAAGCGTAGGATCCCCGGTTGGATGAAGTACCTTCTCAGTTTCCAGGGAAGCACTAGAGCACATGGTAATTATGACTCTATGCTCCAGCTGCTGTTGAGATCCGTGAAGCTCTGGCAAGGCCCCCAAGTCAGGACACCCTCCTTTCACATCTAATTGCCTCTTACACCCACCTCATACCAAGCTGTCTGCTTAATCCTCCTCAAGCTTCAGGGAGAAACACAATAACAACGACAACAAATAAGCAGATCACCTTAAAATTAGAGCTGCAATTAAAACCCCCTTTTCCAGGCAAGGGGCAGAGAGGAGAGACAAGGAGGTCCCTTCAAAGGCTCCCTATGCGCCTTTCCAATCTCTAGCACTTCTTCAGTGAGCTGGCCCTGTCATTTCCCGCTGTGAATGCCCCACATCATGGAAGACCTTCTTGTGGATCTTTTAAGAGCTGACACTGTTCCCTATGGGAAAGCACCCATGTCCCCAGAGTCATCCTGTCAATCCTGTAGCCTACCGCATCTGCTCAGATGACAATCGCTAAAGCTCAGAGCTACACAAACTGCTGCCTTGTCACAGAAATGACACCGCCAGTAGAAATACTGAGCAATCAATGGGAGATGGGTATAAACTATGGAGGCCCATTCCTCCTGTAACAAAGGCAAGCTAGCACATACTTACAGGGTGCTTCATGAGAAAATGGCAAGGGCTTCTATATACTTGCTACTGATCTTCTTGGCCACATGTGGGAACTAAGGCAGTAAGGGTCCTTGACATTGGCTTGAGGTCTTGGGTTTAGTACTGTCCTGGAAGATGATCTTTACAGCTTTGAAGCCCCTCACCAGTTGTTGGCTGGGCTTCTAAGCTGTGCAGAGAATCGTAGGGCCTTTGGTTTAAACAGGTGCTGAAAGCCAGGGCAAGACAAAATATTTTGTTCTTTCTGGGTCATGAACTGTTTGCTGTTGGAAACATCTGTATGGACAGACGTACAGGCTAAACATAACAGAAGCCCAGAAAATGATGGCGGTCTTTGGGAGGGAGGGGAAGGAGCCCCTGGGCCCCAATAAAGTCTATCTCTTAAGCACATACCCCTTGCTTTGGACCATAGTGACAGGCAATAAATTATCCATGTTGTTACAAAGGGCAAAGTTGCCTCATAACAACATTGTCCATATGCTGCAGTCAAACCAAGCCTGTTCTGAAAATACCATTTAGAAAATCTCTCTCTTTCCTTCCCTGTGTGTGTGTAGGGTGTATCTGCTTTATGGTATGTGCATGCGTGTGAGTGTGTGAGCGTGTGTGCCAGCGTTATGTGTGTTCAGAGAGAGGTGGTGATGGCAGCCCCATCTTTCAAAGGCAAAATCACCATCATTAGATGAAATGCTACAAGTTCATTTCCAAAATAAAGCAAGTGAGAAGGAAGGAGCTTAAAGACTGGGTGTTTAGACAGGCCTGCGAGCCCTCTTGTGACCTTGCTCTGATATTTAACAAAACATTAATCTTCTTGCCAGCAATTATAAAGGATGCAGTGATGTCGCTGGCTCTCTGAGAGTGAGTAATAGTGATTCCATTGTTCCTCTTTATTTATGCCTTGGCTGTACCAGGCAGATGAGGTAAGTTGGGGCTTTGATATGTTATTATTCCGCACTGGCAATACATAAAGGATGCTTACACAAATATCTGTCTGTTTCCGAGGCACTGTTTCACAGCTCCTTACAACTCTAGATCAAAGCGTCTCAACATTTTATTATGAAATCATGAAAACCCTCCTCTAGTTTGCATATGAATTATAGTCTTTTTTTAAAGCACCAGTGTACCCTGGCGGCAGTGGCTTTTGAACCGAGAAAGGGAACAAGGTGTTAGATATTATTCCTTGAAGACTGTGACTTGTGGGATAATCCTGTCCAGTGCAGTTAGCCAGGGAGCACCAGGGTCTCCTGTGAACACAAAAGCCTGGGGTGGGAGACCTGTAGGGGCAGAGCCAAGGGCCATGATTTTTCCTTCCCCTCTGAGGAAACAAAACTTGATGAGGGAGCCTCCATTTGGGAGCAAATGAGATATGAAAGGTTACACACCTCATCATCAGGCTGAAGACGAAAGAAAGCCATCTTTGCCTTCCTAAAGTGAAATCCTTACCCGGATCTGGGGGTAGCTACAAGCCGTGTTTACCCTGTGACGACTTAGAAGTTGTCACGCAGCCCGCTAGCACTGTTGATCTGGCAGGAGAAGTACTTGCCTTTGTGGGATTAGCATATAAACTGGGTCTCTTCCTTTTCAGCAGGCTCCCTTCTCTGGGGACAGTTAATAATCTCCTTTGGAATGCGGTGGGGGGGGGGTAGGGGAATGCTGCCTGGCACTTTTGATGTCTCCAGGATACATATGTGCCTGGCGTGTGGATTCTTTGACTTGGGGATCTGTTTCTTATGTGGATCTATGAAGAATGGGTAGAAACCTAAACAAGCCAATAATATTGAAGGAAGTTTGAGGATAAAGGAGAAGGTGTGTGCTTCTGGAAAATGTTCTTCTTTCCCTCCCATCTCCTTCCCTTCCCTTCCCTTCCCTC
>PVIH01013162.1:0-59766 GCA_004025045.1 Sigmodon hispidus
GGACTGTCTGCTCCCTGCCCAGGGAGGGGATGGGGAGTTGCAGAGGAAAAAATGACCAGATGTGTTGGGAGGGGGAAGAGACCTTGAATAAGGATATACAGGGATGGAAAAAAAAAAACTCAGAGGGAAAGATGAACACAAAGAAAATATAGGTGTAGCAATCTTATTTGTATTTCTTCCCTTGATAAGCCATGCTTATGATTCTTATCCTCTTTATAGTTATTGTTAACTCTTCCACATTTTAAATTCTTTTTACTGTGTTTTTTTTGATAAATACAAAATAAGGAAAAAAAATGAAAAAAAAAATAAAAAAAAATAAAACCCATGCCAGGAGAGTAAGCTCCCCTCTGATACTGCCTGGAACACCAGGACCTCTAGGCTGGATGATCCAGAGACCTAGAATACAACTGGCAGAAAAACATATCAATATAATAATGCTTTCCAATATTCTGCTATATTTATGGATTGGTGCCCAGCCCAATTGTCATTAAAGAGACTTGATCTAGCAACTAATGGGAGCAGATGCAGACCCGCAGCCAGACATTAGATGGAGCTTGGGGAATCCTGCAGGAGAGGGGCAGAAAGAATTGTAAGAGCCAAAGGGATCAGGGGCACCATAAGAAAATCCACAGAATCAACTGACCTGGGCTTGGTGCTCACAGAGACTGAACTGACAACAGGGAGCCTGAATAGATGTGACAGTTGTGTAGCTTGGTCTTCTTATAAGACTAACAGAGGGAGTAGAGGTTGTCTCCAACTTCTCTACTGGATTTTGGGACCCTATTCCTCATACTGGGTCACCTTGCCCAGCCTTAACACATGGGGAGGTGCTTAGTCTCACTGCAACTTGATATGCCATATGTTGTTGATACTCATGGGAGTAGTGGATTGAGAGAGGTGGGAATAGAGGGGGGCAGGGGGAGGGACTGGGTTGAGAGGAGGAAGAAGAAACTTCAGCCAGGATATAAAATAAGTAAATAAATAGACACATACCAATTGTAAAAATTACACATGGTAGGTGTTTGTGTGGATGTGGGGAAATGGGAACTTTGTAGACCTGTTAACAGCCATTATGGAAGTCAGTGTGGGAGTTCCTCAAAAAACTAGAAGTAGATCTACCATGTGATCCACTCTATCAGTTCTGGAACATTCATTCCTGCAGGACTCTCAGTCAACACATTACAGACATACTTGTACATCCATGCTTACTGCCTCACTACTCACAGCAGATGAATGGGTAAATAAGATGTGGTACCTATACCCAGTGGAATCTTACTCAGCTGTAAAGAAGAGTGGAATCAGGACATTTGCAGGAAAACATATGGAGCTTGAGACCATTGTTAAATGACAGAAGCCACAGCCTGGAAGACAAGTATCTCTTGTTTGGGTTGTGTTCATCCATGTGCACAGTACAATATATACTGACCTGCCCTTTCCATGGCAGCTCACAAGGCTTGCTTTGGCCATGGCACAATGGGAAGAAGATAATTGGGGAATTTACCACTAAGATAATGGGAAGTAGAAATTAATACCTCTTCTCCCAAAATTAATACCTCTTTTCCCAGAAAACACAGGTGGAGCATTTGGCCTGGCCATCATTAAGTGTCCTTGTTCAACAGAAATATAACATTTGCCACATATTTAATCTACAGCATTCTAACAGAGGTACATAGAAGTAAACAGAAAGATGAAATTCATTTAAGGAACATATTTAATTCAATATGATTTCTATATGAACCCAATGTAAATATTATAGAAGGAATACTGTATATTACACTTATAGTACACATCAATCCAGGCTAATTATTTTCGTATGTACAGTGGCCACCCATTTTAGATAGTGCAGACCATGTAGCAGTGGACAATTCATCCTTCACAGACCCTAGTTTCTCATCTGTAACCACTGTGAACTACTCAGTATTTCACAGGATAATGGTTATAAGAACATGAGCCTGACACCTGGCAGGTAGGAAGCAGCCAGTGAGCTGTGGCTCCAATCATCTCCTGGACTCCTGCTAATCTCAGCCCCAGTTTGTTTCACTTAACAAGGGTTGGTCCAGCTCCATCAAGCCCACTCTCTACCAGTGTGCTTGTAGAGAGCCAGTTAAGTAAGATGAATTTCAAAAATTAATAAAAATGTTGTGATTATGATATAACCATATGCTAGAAAAATACTAAAACAAGATGGTATTCCAGTTTTTATCATTAGAATGAAAGATATAAAACATAATCTTTCCGACTTTAACCACTTTTTACTGTACAATTCCGTGGCATCAGCATTGATCTTGCTCTGCAACCATTGCCATCAAACATTTCCAGAGACTTTCCATTATCTTGCTCCGAAGCTCTGAGCATTTTCAATCGGTCCTTTTGTGTCCCACCCCATCCAGAACTACAATTCATTTTCTATCTGTGTCTGACCATTTTAGCTGACTCATGCTGACTCATGACTCAAATACAGAGGTCTTCTAATTTCTTTTCAAAGTGACTTTTTTTCTTTACCCACAAAAGTAAGAAAACACTGTTTGAGAAGCTCAGCTGGGGACCAGGCACTGAAAAGCATTTCCTGCTCTTGCAGAGGTCAGTTTGATTTCCAGCACCCACAAAGAACAGACTTACAACTGCCTGTAACTCCAGCTCCACGCACACATGCATATTAATAAAATGACAAACAGTAAACCTAGAGACTTAAAACCATATAATTAATGTTAGAATGAAGTTGTCATTCACAGATAAAGGTCATTGGAGTCATAAATAATGGTTATTATATATGCACATCTTCAAGCGATAATAATTATGAGGGTGTGAAAAATATATATATGAATATACTAACACACATCTGCATATGCTCATTGCTCACAAAGGTAAATAATGATGCCTCAATCTTTGTGGATATCAGGGCCATCTCCTGAAGTGTAGGTCCCTGGGAGTTAGTGTCTTCTTTGCATTTGGCTAAGGCCAAAGTCCTGGTCCTTTCAAGTCCCTTCTATCTTTATCTGTAAAATTCAGAGAGTAATATCTTATTTTAGAACTTTTCAGGGTTGATGTGAAGACCAAATATCATAATAAAAGTGAAAGACCTTTGAAAAATACAAGAGCTCAGAGCAATAAAAGCCCGACATTATTAGAAGCTGCAGAGAGATTGCTAACCCAATGTGATTCAAGGACAAAGTTTTATATTTCGAAAGTTTCAAAAGATGTGCAGCATTTACATATTATTTAGAAAACCAAATTCTAGCTTTGGTGACCCAGAACCATGACGAAATTGTCTTCTGAATGGTGTACATTTGATATGCCCCCACTGTAAGTAATCATACCATATTCCACACCAGATGTAATCATGCAGCATTTCAGCAGCATCTAAAGTTTTTAGTGGGTAAAAAAGTTATAAATTCAGATAGCACAAAGGCAAAAATCACATCTTATAAGCAGGCTCTTTTATTTCCATAGTGGCAAAAGTGCTGTTCTCTGTAATGCATCTTCTGTGAGAACCCTGTCGGCCAATGCAATTTAATAAGCATTTATTGAGTGCTTGTGCTATACAAGCTAGTTTGGGTAGAGATGGAGATTCACAAATAATAGTAGTGGGGAAAGAAATAAGAAGTGATTCCTAAAGTGGATAAGCTAAAAAAATACTTCGTGTTTATATGTTCAATATGTGTGTGTGTTTGTGTCTGTATATGTGTGTGTCTGTGTGTGGTATGTATGTGTACATGTGTGAGTCTGTGTGTGTGTGGTGTGTATGTGTGTGTGTGTCTGCATGTGTGTCTCTGTGTGTGCCAGAAGTGTGTGCATGAAGCCAGAGTGAATGCCAGGTCTCAGTCCTTATCTTCTGTCTTGTTTGAAGTGGGATCTTTTGTTGTTTTTTCTGCTGCATATGGTAGATTGGCTGACCAAGAGGTTCTGGGGTTAGTCTGTATATCTCTGTCTCTCATCTTCCTAGGGCGCTGGGATTGCAGACATGAGCTCTACTGTGTTTGCCTTCACAGGGTCCCTGGTGATTTGGTACTCACACTTGTGGAGCAAGTATTTTACCCATTGAGCCATTGAGCAAGAAAGCTTTAAAACCAAAGGGAAATGGCAGATCCTATTACAGCTATAGAAACAAAAGGAAATCAATGCCAAGAAAATAATTGGGGAATAAGCCTCAGAGTTGGAGAATATGTAAGAACTAAACTCAATTTATGTAGGAGAGCCAAGTCCAGGGACATTTCTCCCAGGCCTTGGTGATTCCTTGTGTTGAGATTAGAAGGAAGACTGTCTATCCCACCACTTACCTAGCTGATAAAATTCAGCAGTTCAACAATGTGCCCGTGGATCCACAAAGTCACACTGAGTGACGTTACAATCTAAATTCCAGATTCTCATTATAAGTAGCACCTTGCTAGGAAGACAGCTGTGAGTGCCATACAAGATCCTGAAATTAATGCTTTGCTTCAGCTCCATAAAGATGCCACATTTTATCCTTGTTCAGGTAACACTGGAACAGAGAAATCCCCTAGACTTAGCTCGGCCTACAGTTTCTAAGTTCACTTCTCCTTATGATCCTCTCTATTTTGTAGAATGACATCAATCTTTATGCTTCACTTTCGTTTTTTTCTGGGATCACACTTTCTTCTTCCTACATATTACTGTTAAATTAGAGTCCAGGCACTTCAATGACTCCCTCTCAATCACTATCTTGCTATTAACTAGTGTTGACCAAGAGTGTGTCTGGACTGTCCTTTGCACAGTACAAGTAACATCATTTTCATTTCATTTCAACAGAGGTTTAACAACTGGTCCAAAGTCATCTAATTTGTTCTGTTGAGCAGCCTGAGTCATAGTCTGTACATTTAGTCCTGCTCTGCACTATGCCTATGCTCCTACCTTTCTCTTCACATCTGTATTTAATTCTCTATAGAATTCATGTTAATTATATTTTTTTCATGTGGATGGCTATTTTACTTGCACATATATCTATTTGCACTGATCATTTGCCTGGTGCCCATGGAGACCAGAAAAGGGCATCCTATGCCCTGGAACTCGAGTTTCAGATGATTATGAGTTGCTTTGTTGGTTCTGGAAAAGGAATCAAACCTGGGTCCTCAGTTACAGCAGCCAGTGTTCTTAATCACTGGGCCATCTTTCCAGCCCCTCTGTCCTAGAGATTAAGTGAAACAGGCTGTTGAAATAAACTCATGTATTTTTCCATTTTAGCCTTCAGAGAGGAAAGTTATTGGTTTTTTTTTTTTGTTTGTTTAAGTATTAGAGATTAAACCTAGGGTATTGTTCATGTTAGGCAAGTGTTTTACCACTAAGCTGTATTCTTAGCCTTATTTCTTTTTTAGTGTTGAGACAGAGTCTTACCAGGTAAACCTAGGATAGCCATTGAATTGGGATCCTTTGGTCTCAGCCTCCCAGGTAGCTGGGTTTGCAGCCCTGAGGCACCAGCCCTGGTTTATTGTCATTTTAACAAATGAACAAGCCAAGGTTTAGAGGGCTTGAGTCATTGGTATAAGATTTTATTAGGAACTGAGGGGATGAATATTTGCACCTCAGCCATTTGACACTATAACCAGTCCTTTTCTGTCCTGCTGGCTCCCAAATAATGTCACCGAGACTTATTATTAATTGTGAAAGTGTGGCCTACAGCTTATGATTGTTCCTAACTGTCTCATAACTTAAATCAACCTGTTATTTTTGTTATTATTAATTTACATTCTATCACATGGCATTACCTCTCTTCCATCTTGCACTTCCTGTTTCCTCTGTATGTCTTTTGGCATCTCCTCCCCCTCTGCACCTTGATTCTCTCTCCCTATTTCTTTTCTCTTCCTGGAAGTCCTGCCTATACCTCCTGCCTAGCTATTGGCTATTTAGCTTTTAATTTCACCAATCACATCCATAGACCTTCACACAGTGTACAAATATCCAACAACACTGGATCTCTGGCTTTAACTTCTGAATTATACTTGGAATAAGCTGGGAACCCAAAGAAGATGTTACTTCAAAATCCACCCCCCCACCTGCCTGCCTTGGATCCTGGTTCCCCTCCAGCGGTTAGGCATCCCTGTTTATTTCCAGGGTAGATGTATCACTGGGAAAAAGCAAGGGTTGAGTTTCTTCAGTGCCCTGTGCAAGATGTTGTAAGGTTTCTACAGGTGAGCAGCACCCGTGCCTGCCTTCCAGGGCTGGAGATGGAGAGGAAGACTCTAACCAAGGCAGGTGTAATCATCCTCAGAAGTGAGATACTGAAAACATCTCACCACACTCTCCACTCAAATTATTCACAACAGCCATCACCCACAGGACAGAGCCTACACTCCTCAAGAGGGCAGGCATTGCTATCCTTCCAATCATCTCAATTTTGGATGACTGCCTTCCTGTCACTGTGGTAATATAACAAGCATCACCATGTTTCCACCGGTGTTTTCATCCTTTCTAGCTGACATAACTGTGGACCTCTCTTTTAAGAACTACCTTGTTCACGTATATTTAAACTTTTATTATGACAATCCTCTGTGTGGAGGTGGTACCTTTGCACTCCCAATATATCACTTATCCAAAATTAAATTTATTTGCAAAGCAGCCTCTTTAAAAGTAAAGTGAGCAGGTTAGTCAGTACTCTTTTGTAATCCAAATGTTCTCTCACAGGGTCCATGAAACTTCTATATTGAGAAAAAGCCAGAATATGATCCTTAAAACCTATAGTTCAAAGACTACCAGGCCTGTTCATAGCCCACAGCAGAACTGAGGCAGGCTAGAGATACAGGAGAAGTTATGGGGACATGGAAGGAAGAGGAGACCCTCATTGCTGTTCTAGTGGGTGCATCTTTCTGGCTGGGAATCAAGGATTGCTTCAGACCATTCTCCTTTCCCAAGCAAGAACCTGAAATTTTGTAGGATTCTTTCCAGAAACCCCTTTCAAAACTCTAGTGGATCCCGATTTCATCAGATTGCAAGACCATCTAAGGCACCTCCAGAGCCACACTATAATCCCACTTATAGAAGGAGACTAGAGACAGAATGGGAAGGGTCCCTTGGAGACCAGTTAGGGAGTGAAGTTTCAAAGGCTTCATCTTATATAATCCCCCTTAAGACTTAACCAAGACTCCTCTTTGAGAAATCCACACTCTTGCTCGCTGTCAGGTGTATTTCTTCTATTCTTGTGTGCATTTGTTTCTGCTTTTTTTTTTTTTTTTTTTTTTTTTTTTTTTTTTTTTGTAAACTCCTACAAAATTGATTCATCTTGGCTGGTCCTGAAATTTTTTTCTGCACAGAAGCCAAAGATCTGGTTTTACATGAGTCTGGGTCTTTAAAAAGTTAAGGGAACTTCTCAGGCTATATGGAACTGTGCCTTGCCGAAAGAACGAAGCTGTTGGCCACAAACGGTTTTGTAAGTCTGGGAGAATTTTAGATCAGAAGTAGACCTGATCCATCCTTAGCTGGCTGGACAACACTAATCCTGGACATAAAGAGGAAAGAGAAGGCCTTTAAATTCAGGAATTTGCTTGGGATGGCTTTATTCTCCTATACTTAAAAACTGGACCTGATATTTCTGCCTTTAAAGGTCTGCCTGCCTTGGCTAGAGAGCTTCAGGATCGTGACCCTTCGGCGCTTCAGTATCGCCCACTATTCACTACACATCGCGGTCACTGTTTATACAGGTACTTACACTAATGTGTGTGTGTGTGTGTGTGTGTGTGTGTGAGAGAGAGAGAGAGAGAGAGAGAGAGAGAGAGAGAGAGAGAGAGAGAGAGAGAGAGAGAGAGAGAATTTTCTCTTCCATGGTGGAATGAGGAATCACAGAATCACAGAATCACACACAGGTTTTTCGGATTGTACAGAAACTTGCTTTTAGCTCTGAGCCATCTCACTGGCTCTGTATTAGGAGATATTTTTAATATATTTTTTAAAGAGTCTCATTCTCTAGCAGAGGCTAGCCTCGAACTCAACGCAGTCCTCTTGCCTCCGGTCACACAACTGCAACTTTCAAAGCATCACATTTTTAATCCTAACTAACCCCATAAAGAAACTGATGCTCAACCGAGAGGCACCTCTTCTCCCGCACGATGGTGATGTCCCTACTTTTTAGATAGAGGGTCCTGGCGCTCATCATGCAATGGGATTTTTTTTTTTTTTTAAAGTACCGCTTCCTTTATTTGGATAAAAACTCTATTGCTTCCTGGACTAGTAGAGAAGGAGGCTCGAAGTATAGAAGGGACTAGCGCTCAGGAGGCGGTGCAGCGGGTGAGGGAGGGCGGGCGGGCGGAGTGGGCGGGGCGGGCCCTGTGCTCCGGGGAGGGTCGGGCGCTGCCCTCCCATTCGTGCTGCCCCGGACAGCAGTGGCGACACCTGGGCGGTGCAAGCAGTTGCCCCGGCGGCAGAGAGCAGCGCGCTGCGCCGAGGAGGTACCGCGGGCAGCCGGGGCGCAGACTCCGAGCAGCGGCCAGCGAAGTTGGGGCGGAGACGCGGCGCGCTCTCTGGGTCCGACTTTTCTCTCCACTGGCCGTGACACCTGGACTGCTTTCTGGGTCCCGCTCTGGGTTTTGGTGTAGCTGGAGGGAATTGGTGTAGAGATTTTTGTTGTCTTTGCTATTCTAACTGTCAAAACGTGAACTGTGTCGGCAGCCGACAAGCTTTGGTCCTGCTCAGTTTCTACTTTAGTAAGACTCATATCTGCTGCTCTCGCCCAGTCCTCGAAGCTGGGGACTCAAGGTAAGCTGGGCTATGCTGGGCGGTCCGGAGGAGCGAGGGAGGTTGGGGCTTTGAAGGACTGATCCCAGACTTGGAGCAGGAGGCCGGCAGAACCTGACTGCAAAGCAATCACCCCCAGGGTGCTCAGGTGAGGACCAGCAGAGGGTAGTAGACCTTTGCACAGGTGCTGCGAAGGAGCTCATGAACTCTAGTTTCAAAATTAGTAGATTTGTTTTGGGACAGTTTCCCCTGTACCCAACCATACCTCTTTTCTTAGCGAGCCAAGAAAAGTTCTTATTTTTACCAAGGACTAGTATGTGACCAGAAACCTCCAGGACTCCAGGCTGTGGGTTCCCGGTTCAAAGGGAATTCTAGACACATGCTTTGAATCACCACAGTTTTCTGATACCACCCTCATAGCCGTGTGCATAGGAAGCCTGTTTGGGATTCAGATAGACAGGGCCGGTAGGATGGGTCCAAGCTGCTGTCTAGCCTACTCTTCCCTTTTTGACAAGCCTTCGCTGCTAGTATGCTGGTCCTTGTCTGCAGAATGGAGGCAAGCAGACAAACCAGGCTAGCTGAAAGTAGCTGAGGTCTTGAATCAGTTTCGGTTGCTCTCTAGCAACCGCCCACCCCCAACTTCCTGCAGCTCTGCCGCTTTGTCCCTCATCACTCTTGCAGTGGCATCCTTTTGATAGCAGATTCTTGGAACCACTAATTGTGTTCATGATGAAGAGAAGGTCCGGTGAGGACGGAGGGGGCCTTGCTGAGTGCTCTTTACTGGACATTTATTATGGGCCAGACTCACTGTTATCTGTATAACCTGTTCCTAAATTCTTACAAAGCCTCTTGAGGTTGGTACACTACACCTCGTTTTCCAATTGAGATGCTGAAGGTCAAAAGATTGTTTCTCTTATTCTGACATAGCTCATCATTGACACAGCTGGGATTCAAATCTAGTTTCTAATTCTAAAGCCATTCTACTTTGTAAAGATAAGCCGGAGCAGGTAAAAACCAAGCAAGCCACCAACCAACCTACTGCATTCTTGAGCTATTGCTAAGTGCTGAACACTGTTAAAGCATCTCAGAGCTCCTATTGGCATCTATGGTTGGGGCTATTGGTTGTTCTGGGGGACTGATATTGCCTCTCTCTCACAGCAGCCCTGTTCCAGAAGGCAAGTCAGATCCACTCAGCTGCTACTGCTTGGGTGGGGAAGGAGTTGTTTGCTTTATCCTGGAAGTGGTCTGGGGTCTAATGAATGATGGATTGTCCGAATCTAATCCGTTAGACCTGACCGTTGGCTTGTGAATGATCCCTCTGTCCCCTAAGAGGCTCGTTCCAGGCTTTGCATAAACACTTGCAATGGAATGAATGAATGAATTAGCACCTTGTACAGAGTGATCTGCTGCCCCAAGGACAGCAAAGCAGTGTGTGGGCAGCCTGGGCCTTTTCCTCCAAACCCATGATGCCAGCCAGAGGGTGTTGGGCAAGGGAGGTGGGGTAGCCTATGCCTTTGTGGACTTCAAAAATTCCTTAGCTAAAAAGTTTACACCCAGTTTTTATAGTTGTATAGAATTTTAAAAGAAAAATTTGACTTAAAAAAAAAAAAAAACCTAAAAGTGATTTGGTATTAACGAGGGTGTCATGCTCTTAGAAAGTGAGGGGCATGTTTGTATGGTATTGTTTGCTTTAGCGCTTCCAAATCTTTCTTATAGAAGGACCCCTAGTGGGAAAGAAGACCTTGTACTCTTGGAAGATGGGTACAGGTGAGCCCCAGAAAGCTTGAGTCAGAAATGGAGCCAAAGCCCAATACTGGTGACAGTTACATATTCCTAAGTCAAACAGACCAACAAAACATATCAAAAGGTTGTCTTAGGCTGAGAATGGGGACCAGAGGTATAGCATTTGCCTAGCATACAGAAGCCCTAGGTTCAAACACACACACACACACATACACACACACACACACAAACACACACACACACATAAATGCAATAAAGCAAATAAATTTCAAAGACTTCCCCCCAAGAATATTTTAATACAGTTAATATTCAGGTAGAGTACTGGTTAGGAGAACCTAGAGAATCAGGCAGACTCTGGTCTGGAGGCTTAGAAAACAAATAGTGTTTTCTAGTCTCTGGTTCATGGTGACTGAGCTTTTATTTTTTTACTCCCTGGGAGAGGCAACCCCCTTATCCCATTTTCCAGGATGCAGAAAATGTGATAAAAAACTATACATACTAATTGCAGAAAAAATAAACATATAATACTATAAATAGTAAAGAAAATATTTATCTATGCTTAGAAATAGCAAATATGAAATTTGGGATATAGTTTTCTAAATCTTTTCTCTACATCTATGAGTATGTTAAAACACACACACACAGATGAGCCTTAATTTTGGTTGAATTCCTATCACCGTTAAGAGCCATCTGACTGCATTTAAAGAAGATAAAGAATGAATGATAAATACTTAAAGAATTATAAAGCCTAATGGCAGCGTGAGCCCCAGGGTATATCACCCTACCCTATAGTATCTATATATCCTTTAGCAGAGACATGGTGGGGCTGCTGAAGTCACAGGGTCAAGCTATGCTCTTCCTTGCTGAAGAATGTCTCAAATGCAACAGAAATCCTGCTTTGCTCTGTGTTGATGTGTAAGATTAGAGCAGAAAATTCAAAAGCTCATTTGTAAAGCAAGAAGAAAGTGTGTCATTCACCCTCCCCCACAAGTCATTACTGACCACTGCATTTTATTACCTGTGTGACCTCAGGCAAAGCTGGTAGCTTCTGTGAGTTCCAACTTTAATCAGATTTTTCATCACCCTGACAAAGCACCAGGATGATCAGCTGCTAGAGAGGGAAAGATTTGTTTGGCTCTTGGCTTCACCCAGGTTCAGTGGACTCTGTTGTTTTTAGGGCTGAGATCAGGCGGTGAATGATGGTGGGAGGGTGTGGCAGAGGAGAAGGAATTGGGGACCTCAGTTTCCTCTATAAGGTCTTAGGGTCCTTCTAATACAGTCCACTTCCTTTTGAAAAAAAAAAAGATTTATTTACTTTTATTTTATGCAAGGGTGTTTTGCCTGCATGTATTTTGTGTTCCACATCATGCAATGTCCATGGAGTCCAGAAAGGAGGTCAGGCCCTCTGGAGTGGAGTTACAGAAAGTTGTAAGCCACTCTGTAGGTGCTGGAAGAGGAGCATTCTTATTGTTTTTAAAAAGAATAATTGAATGTGTGTCCAAGTACCACATGAGTGCCTGGTGCCCTTGGAGTTCACAAGAGGGTGTCACATCCCTAGAACTGGAGCCATATGAGTTCTGGGAATCTAACTTTGGGTCCTGTGGAAGAGCAGTCAGAGTTCTTAACCATCACTCCAGCCCTTCTGTGCTCTTCTCCAGAGTCATCTTTATAGTCCCTTTATCCTTTTTCTTAAAAGTTCCAACATATCCCAAGGGTGCCATCAAGCATTCAGTATCTTCAGGGGACATCTAGGAACCAAACTCTATAACCACTCTACAGTTACCATGAGAACCAAGTATTAGGAGTTATTATTTATTACTTGAGTTACATACAGTGTGCATGCTACTAACATGTCTAAATATAGAAAGTTTAGAAGCTTTGTCAGACTTAATAAAGTAGTAGGATCCAACTTCTGACTCAATAGGACTTAATTATCATATAAATGTTTTATGGAACTTGAGTTTCCTCTTGCTTCTTTTTCTTTCCCTCTCCCTTCCTTTTTGATTTAAAATTAAGAATCAAGGAGAATTTGGTGGCTTACAGTTTTCTATCTTAATCACAGTCCTGAGCAGAAGAGGTGAGTAGGCGCTTACATTTTACAGAGTGACTTTGACCTTCCAGGGAGCTATGCGTTTGTGCAGGTAATTCTGAGAGCTGTCTAAGCCAGGCAGAGGTATGCTAGGCAGAAACATTAAGAACAGCTTGAACCGAGGGGCCCATTGGTGAGGACTGGGAGCTCTGGCCTCAGGAGGGCTTCTCAGGCATGCGCCATGCTCTGTGAATGACTGGGGGGGGACAGACAAATGGGCCCTGCTCGGGGAAGGAGGTGGCTTGGCTATTACCCCTGTACCCACAAGGACAGATAGTACAAATTGACCTTTCCTTTCCTTCTGAACCTGGATTTCTTTATTTACACAGCTAGGGAGCTGAGTTGGATGAGATTCCTTGCAATATTAAAAAAACAAAACAAAACAAAAAAAAAAAACTCTGATTCTGGGTTATTTCCTATTCATGTCTCAAATGACTCAAGTAGTCAAAAAATGTTCCTGCAAACTCTCTGTTGCTTTGAGCTTTTGGTGGCCTCTCTGTGACAGTCCTCATCTGACCGCCCTTCACACATTGTTAGAGGGCAGTTGTTTTTAGACATTTAATTGTAAGCTATTAATCTAGAACCTCCTTCAATGCTGGGGGGATAATCTTTGGAGTGGTAGAATTTAAGAATATAATAAAAAAAAACCCAGGTTTTTTTTTTTAAATCATAATAAAGTCATGTGGTTCGTTAAGCACTTGCCGCTTAGGTTACTAAGTTTACAGTGTTTTTCCGTAGTGCCCGCTTGGGCACTTGGCCATGTGCTAGAGCTTTTGCAGAATATAGGAGAGGCACATGACAGCACTTGACTAGCAAAGCATTTGAGGGAGTGAAGGAGGATGCAGCAGACAGGAGAGAGAACACAGCTGTGGTCAGAACGGGAACACAATAAAAAGACCAATGGAGGAGAAGATGGAGACCCTGAGGGCTCAGACTATGCTGTTCAGTGCTGCATCCCAAGGCTGGCATGCCACAGAACTTCAGCAAAGTATTTTAAGTTAAACTGTAAATGAGCGAATGAAAGAATAAATGAATCAGTCTGTCGAAATGAAGTCTGCTGAAACATGGCGCTGTGTCCCTCAGATTGTTACAATGACAATGACTTCTTTATGAATGTAAACTTCCAAAAACACATTTGTCAGTATTATAGGGTTGAGCTGTAGAGGAAAGTGCTTGCTTTAATGTTCATAAGGCCCTGGGGTAGATCCCCACCATGTACAGAAGCATAAGGGTGTGAGTCTGCATGCATACACAGAAAGACTTTGTAAGCAATACCACACACATCTGAACTAGAGGATAAAGAAAGGCATCACTTGGCTTCTGGGTGAACAGGCTCTTCTTTTTTTCCCCTGTGGAAGCATTGTTTTACTGTGAGGCTTTTACAGAACTGAACTGACACCATCAGCTTTTGATCAGACAGTTGTGTTTTATGCTGCCATTACTCATGGCCACAGGCGCCTGGGCTTTTCCTGCCACTGGCTGAGTCATTGATTAAAACACGGGCTGTGAGGCTGAGGGCATGAGCTGGAGCCCGGACCAGAAGAAGCTGCTCAGTCAGATCTGTGCTCTGACCACTCTGGCTCTCTCTGCCAAGGATCTGCATGTGGAAGGAGGTAGATGTGGCAAGCTGAATTCTTTAATGCAGATTCATTACCACTGTTGATTTTTGACTAGTTATTTGAAATTTGGAAGTAAAAGGTTCGGATTTTCAGTTTGATGTTTTCCAAATGCAGGCTAAGGTTGGTTCAGTTTTGTCATTGTGGGACTGTTCAGGGAATGCATCTAGAGAACTCTGTGTCCCCAAATCCTAACTTGTTACCATATCCTATAATCTTTGTGTGTCTCTGAGATGGCTATGGTCTTTTCTGTCTCACCATGTGGCAGAGAGACTTGGATAAGCTTGCATATTTAATGAAAATCAGCCAAAAGAGATGCTGTTGATGAGTGGCTGGCCAAGAGTCATCATTTGAAGACTTGTTGCTTCATACCTATCAGGGACCATTCTGAGTTAACTAGTTTTCATGTGACATGTTCAAGGCCACTCATGAGCAGTTAAAAGCTACAGACGTACGTCTTTTGCATCAATGCTTTAAAGGCTCCATCTTTGGTTATATAGTATTTATCATCCTCAGTGCCTTTAAAAGCACTTCACTTGAGCTGGAGTGTGTTTGATTACCAATGGAATATAGTACATTATCTCTGATCACTTTAGAAAGCCATTTTCAACCAACCCTATGGTCCAAGCAAATAATGATAGTGTTATCTGATATATTTAGCACATACTTATCAGGTATTATCCTAAATAGTACCTACATAAATTTGTAAATTACTGAAGCAATTTATTATTATACTAGTTTTGGTTCCACTCATTGACAATCGAGGCACAAATAAGTCATACAAGGTCACAGAGCTAACAAGAGAGCAAACAGAGATTTGAACTCTGGCATCCCGACCTCAGAGCCCGTGGTTCAGACCATCAGAAGACAATTGAAATTTCCTGGTACCTGCCTGTATCCCACTGGCATCCTATCCTCTTGCTCATGAATGCAGGCTACAAACTGAGTGTGGAATGAGGACTCAATAGCTTTACAGTGTTGAGACTACATAAAAGAATATGGGAAAGTGGGTGTGTTGTAAAAATTTGGGAAATGTTCCTATAGAGAGGTAATAATAACAATGGGAATTAAGTAGTTCAGGGAATACCTAGGGTGACAATAAGTTGCAAAGAGATGACTCAGTGGCCTATCAATAATGGGCCCAGTGAGTGGGCTCAGCAGGCAAAGTTTCTGCCAAATCTGATGACCTGAGTTCAAGCCTAGGACCCACATAGTGGGAGGGGGGCTGGTTCCTGATAATTGTCCTCTGCCTTCCATGTGTGTGCTGTGGTGCAGGCCCATCTCATAGTAAACAGATAAACTTTTAAAAAGGTTCAATACTTCCCCAGAATAAGGTAATTAGTGTGTTATTCTCAGAGCATTAACAACTAGTGCTTCATAATGAAGTAAATCAGAATCATGTATAGTCCTTAGAAGAGAAAACATTGGAGTTTCCGCCCCCCCCATTCATTTTGGCAATGCTAAAAACAATAACCAGAACAGGGTGATAAGCAGAATATCTATTTAGGTTTATTTTTATGTATGTGTATGAATGTTTTGTCTGTCTATCTGTCTGTGCCACATGTCTGACTGGTACCTGCAGGCCTCCTCAGATTCCTGAGGAAGTGGAGTTACTGATACTTGTTAGCTACCATGTGTGCTGGCAACAAAGCTTGGGTTCTCTGCTAGAGCATAAGTACTCTTAAGTGCTTAGTCACACTGTAGGTTCAAGAAGAGCTAGTATTTACTGAGTACAGTATTTACTCCTTATCAGTCTTTTGCTTATCTAGTTGGAAGGAGAGCTCTCAGAAATAATACACTCTGCCTTCATGAAAATGATTACGTTGTCTTGCTAGAAGCCTGGGACACTTTGTCAGCTGGTGGTTAATAACAGACATTTTCTCAGGCACACCTATAGATAGTCAGAGGCCAGAATTCTCATGCAAGATATCTAGCAACATGATAGGGGAAGGGCTGTAGTAAGGGAGGTATTGCTGGCTAGTGTTCATGGTCAAATGTGGGTCTGGAAGCCCATGTTTCTCATTAAAACCAACTGGCAGAGGAATAAACTTGGCTTTGGAGTCAGGTAACCTTTTGGATTCACTTGCTAGGTGCTTAAATTGAGCTGAAGCTTAATGACAGAAGCTGCTCAGTTAGATCTGTGCTCTGACCACTCTGGGTCTCTTAATGCTGGGTACCTTCCATGTATATAGAGAACCTGCCATCACCCCCAAAAGCCAAAAGAAGTCAAGAGAAAGGGAAGAAGAGCAGATAGAGGAAAAAAAAAGGTCAAGAGAGGGGTGGAAAGGTAGCAGTGTTAGAAAGTGTCAGTTCCCTCTGTGTGTGTGTGTGTGTGTGTGTGTGTGTGTCTGTCGGTCTGTCTGTCTGTCTGTCTGTCTGTCTGTCCAACATCTGGTACCTTCCTCCATCATTCTCCACTTTATTTTTTGAGCCAGGCTCTCTCAGGACCCTGGAGCTCATGGACTGGTGGATGGGCGGGCCAGCAGGTACCTGGGTCTTCCAACCTCTACATCTTCAGCACTGGGATTATAGGTGTGTGTTGCTACACCCAGCTTTTTAATGTGGGTGCCCATCTGAACTCAGATTTCCATGTTTGGGTGGCACTCTACTGAGTGCCATCTCCTTGTCCTAATCCCATCCTTTCCTCTCTGTCCCCTCTCATTTCTCTTGGCTTCTTCTTTGGTTCTTTTGGATAACAACAGTAGAGAAATAGTCATGTATAGGGTGGTTAGTGTTCTGGTAAAAATAAATACAGCTTGCTGTGAGATTGCCGAGAAAGCAGCTATCTAGGAAAATTGGAATGGATGATATAGATCTGGCTGAGTAGCATTTTGCTAGGTTTGAAAGGGGACAAAGTGGAGAAGACAGATAAGGAAAATCTGCAACCTTCAAAAGCATGGAAACAGGAGCAGCCTAAGACAGGAACATAGAGAGACCACTGGGTTGCTACATGAGGAGTTAGCTTGGCTGGAGGTGCTGCCAATGTGGTAAGTGACGACAGCCAAAAGTAAAATCAGGCTTAAAAACTTACCCTTTATATTCAAGAATACAAGGCATTAATGGCAGTTTGTCAATATTGCAAATAAAATGACTAAGTGTCTCTTTAGGACAGTTTACACCCTGATGGATGGAAACTGCACTTGAGGTTCATTGGTATTTGGACTTGTAGGTATAGATGAGGCACCATGTTTTAAATATTTTTTAGTTAATATTATATGTAGAGGTGGTGCTGCTGTTTAACCCAAGATTGCTTCAGGAAGGTACATGGTATATTGAAAAATGATGATCCCTACATTTCAATTTATATGAGTCACATTGAAGCTATTTTATTTAAAAAAAGGCAAATATGTCCTGCTTTGGGACTAAGCTTGTTTTCTATTTTATTTATCTATTTATTCATCACTTGATTGATTAAATGTGTATGTGCATATGTATAAAAATTATATGTATTTGGAATGGACATTGAACTCAGGGCCACAGGCATGCTAGACCAGCTCTCTAACATTGAGCTGTGTAACTCCAGCCCTTATTTATGATTTCAAACAAAGAACATTTTGCCAAAAGGCAAAATAATTGAGGCTTAAACATAGAAAGAGTATCTAAGGACACTTTTCATATCTAAGAATTGAATTTAGGGTTTTAGGATTAGACACTACTACGTGCTGAGTTTGGTCAATGCACTATATGGTTTCTTGTGCTCAGTAGACACTAATGGTGCTAACGGCTTCTGAGCTTCCTTCCAGGAGAACAGAGACCCAGCCTATCAAACTCTCACTAATGGGAAGCTACAAGAACCTGTGTGGCTCTTTTCTGCAAGTAGTTAGAACCAGATGCAGGCACATCCAAGTGTGTTTCTAGGACTATGTTTATGTTTTTGGAGTGTTGCCTGCTTTATTCAGTCCACAGAGAAAACCTGACCTATACCTGGAGTTCCTTAGGGAAAGCTCCAGGGGAGTTAGCCTTGGTTACTTGAGCCCAGTGAGGAACCAAAGTATGGCTGGGAGCCAAGGGTGTGGAGGAAGTGGGACTCCACCTGTCAGGTCCTGCCTGGGACAGATGCCCTGCCATAGAACTGAGCACAGCTGTTTGCTGTGATGAAGTCAGGAGTGGGCGGATCTGTTTGCTTTTTTCTTTTTCTTTCAGACATTCCCCAAGATGGCTCTCTGAGCAGCCAGAAACTAAAAGCAAGTTTTGGACTAGCATTCAGTGCATGGGGTACAAGGCATTCACTTTAAGCTTCTAGAGGCATCCCATGTCAAACTGTTGGAATACTGTGCCTTTGAACCTGACCTCTTTCTTGACTGAGGCCCGTATTGTATTTTTTTACTATATATATATATATATATATATATATATATATATATATATATATATATATATATTTGCCTTGGTGTTTGCCTGGAACTGGAACTACAGACAGTTGTGAGCTGCCATGTAGGTGCTGGGAATTGAACCTAGTCTTCTGGAAGAGCAGTCAGTGCTCTTAACTGCTGAGCCATCTCTCCAGCCCCAGAGGGCCATGTTCTAATGGTGTTAATCAAGTGTAGGCTTGGTTCTATGATAGATTCTGCACTGGTCTCTTTCCTTTGAAACCAAGGCATTATGATTGATGAAATTCCAGCAGTAATTCTCAGGTCCTTGAGAGTGTACAGTCTATACAAGTCTTTTACATGCATTGATAGGATTGGTTGTTCTTCTTTGAAAAAAGTAGTAGCAGTTCATTGAAAGTGTTAGTAAACTATAAATATTTGTTAATAAAAGGAACAATATGTCCTAGCTTAGTGGGATAAGTATCGGGTTAAGGGATGTATTAACTCATTCAACAAATACTGTTTTCTACATACCAGGAATTGTTTGAGGCTCCGAGTCCAGTGGGGAAGACAGATGTCTCTTATGATTGTGCAGTATGATGTGAATAGTCAGAAGTGAGTATAGGCCAGGCAGCCAGATGGAAGAGGGAGTCAGTGATATGGCAAGGCTTCCAGGAAGAGAAGATACTCAAGGAAGAGACCTGGATAAAAACAGAGAATTCAAAGTAGTAGAGAAATAATATGGTGGAGGATGGAGTACAGTCAAAGCAAGGCTGGCAGGGCTGAGGCCAGGGAGATGGGAATGGACCAACTGACCATGGAGAGCATCACACAATTGAGACTGGATATTTGTTCCAATGGAGTTTTGCCAAGCTCTTCCAGCCCCATCCTGCTGTCTTTAAACCCCCAAGACTAAGAGTTCTTCCCCAGGTCTCCCTGGTCCACTGCTGTGGGTGGCCTGGTCCTTTTCTAACTGGCTCAGTGCTCACCTTGTCCCTCCTTTCTGGGGTTGTCACCCACCACTGTCATCCATCTTTATTCACTTACTTTGTCTTCCTTCTTGGTTTGATTGCTTTTAGAGGCAGGAACTCAGAGAGCTTATTATTCCCTTCCTCAATTCCTAGCATTGAAAGAGACCAATAGTGGGAAAGCACAGAGAATAAATATATTCTGAATCACTAAGTTATGCTTCTTGTAAGAATTTAGAGGTTAATGAACAATTCTTATAAAACATTTATTTAGTTTTTCATTATGTGTATGGGAGACATTGTGCCTGCAGAGGATAGAGATGCTAGTCTCCTGAAGCTGATGTTACATCCAGTTTTGAGCCATATGATAGGGATTCTGAGAACAGAACTTGGGTCCATCACCCAGTCTTCTGTAAGATCAATATTCACTCTTAACTGCTGAGCCATCTCTCCATCCCACCAATAAACTATTCTTAACTACAAACCTACAAATTCAAGATTTTTTTCCCATGAAACCTGAAAGGAATTAATTTGTCGGGCCTGAAACTGCTCATCTGTGTAGAGATCTACTGGCAATGTTGGCCCTGGGCTGGTATCTGAGTATCAGGAGGGGGTTCTCACTACTCTAAATGATAAGAGCAGTTCTCTGTATCTAGACTGAAAAATATAGTTTATGCTGGGCATCTACTTTCCTTCAGAGAATTCTGAAAGTGAGTACATGTCTGTGTGACCATCTCCCTAGATAATCCACTACCAAATCTCTAAGGAACTCTTAGTTGGAGACATTTCATGTACATTGTCACCGTTGCTTTGTGCTTTGTGTGACTCCCTGGTTCGGGCCTTGGCAGCTCAGACCAACTTTACTGAGTATCCTTTGTCTTCTGCTGACTCAGCTTTGTATTTGTTCATTGTGATAAATTCATAACAGCGAGTGTGACTGAATGTTGTACCTCAATACTGCCCTTGGCCATTCCTTCAAAATTATGAATTGCCACAAAGGACAGAGATGAACTATTTATTTGTTTTTAATTTTATTATTTATTTTCCAGTCAACATTTTGTAGATATAAAATCTCAGAGAGGTTACTGGTCTTTCTATAGAGATGAACCCATTTCTGGGAAGTACTTTCAAAGTTTTCATAGGATTTTGTCATTTCTTAAGCCAAATTGAATTTCAGCCTTTGAAAATGAATGTCAGGCTTTAACATATCAAACTTTGAGACTGTTGGGGTCTCTGATAATTTTTCTTTTGGTTTGGAAGTAGAGAGAAAATAGCAGGATTTACAAACATGTCACTCACACAAGACCTGAACTGGAGTCAGTTTATATATTTTATGGTGTGGTGTGAGGGAGGTACCTGAATAAGTAGAAAGTAGCCATCCGGGGAGAGTTATCCACCAGCACAAGAGCCTTAACTTTTGGGGAACCAACAAAAAGACTAACCTAACCTAACATTTGTTCACAGTTTTCAAAATGCTTCCACAAATTCTATCATTTGATGACAAAATATCTTTATTGGGTAGGTAACATCAGTTCAGAGGTGAGGAGATTGATTCAGAAAAAAAAGAGTGTCTTGACTTGATTAGTTTCAGATAGAACCATCCAGCTTTTCTCATTTTAAGTTTAGACCCAGGGAGGCTTCAGCTTTACAAAGTCTATCTGGATTTTGGCGCTAACCCGTCTATCAGTCAAGCTTCAAAAATAAAGAATATCGTGAGTAAAAGAAAGCTCTGAAGCTAAGTTCCTGCTTTTACTAGGTGCCATTTTGGGTACAGTTTGCTTACAGGGAGAGAATGTAGGTGGCCTTTCTGTTTTAGTACCTGGGTTGAGATCTGGGTAGAAGGAGAAAGGGACAGAGGAGCTGGGAGGATGTGAGCTACAGTTCTGTGCTCAGAGTAATTTGTAGGACAAAGTGGAAACCTTATCCTTGGTCCCCATAGGATCTAGATGAGAAGAAACTGGGGAGAAGGTTTGTTTGCTCTCTTCATAGCATCTCAGATACTATCAGAATTTAAAAAATATCAGCAGAATTAAGGTATTAGACAAATTAGGATCAATAATTGCTTTCGGCTCCTTCTCATTGTTTCTGTGTCTCCACAGTGAGCTCCTTGGGGACAGTCATCAATTATATTGAGTTTCCACTGTGTGATGGGTGTCTAACACAAAACATTTCTTTAATTCTCACAAATATCTTCAAAAGTAGGAAATTTAAGTCACATAAAAGATAAGATGAGACTCAGAAAAGTTTAAATATTTACCCAGGGTCACACAGTAAATATGTGCCAGCCCAGGAATTCAAACCTGAGTCTCACACCCAAGTCAGTGCCTTTTCTTTACTCTGTTGCCTGAGAGCAGCAGTGTGGCTTCATGAAATAAAAGCTATTCTTTCATACTGTTTACAAGTAGCTAAATCTTGTGCTGTTTTTATTTTTTGAGATAGCCCTTCTGGTATGCAGTCTAGGCTGGCCTAAAACTTTGAATTCTCTTGCTGCTGCTGCTGCTGCTGCTGCTGACTTTTCTTCTTCTTCTTCTTCTTCTTCTTCTTCTTCTTCTTCTTCTTCTTCTTCTTCTTCTTCTTCTTCTTTTTCTCCTCCTCCTCCTCCTTCTTCTTTTTCCTCTCCTCATCTCCTCCTTCCTCCTCCTTTTTTTCTTCTCCCAAACAATGTGTGTGTGTGTGTGTGTGTGTGTGTGTGTGTGTGTGTGTGTGTGCGCGCGCGCCCATGCACTCACCCATATGTGAAAAGCTAGAGGTCAATGTAGGGTGTCTCTATTTTTTGAAACAGGGTCTCTGACGGACTCAGACCTCACTGTTTTGGCTAGATAAGCAAATGAGCTTTGCCCCCCCCAACAATGTTGTAGCTGCACATGGATGCCCCCCCAACAATGTTGTAGCTGCACATGGATGCCCCCCCAACAATGTTGTAGCTGCACATGGATGCCCCCCCAACAATGTTGTAGCTGCACATGGATGCCACCATGTCTGGCTTTTTGTAGGGGACTCATATCAGGTCCTTGTGCTTCTGCAATAAGCATTTTACCCACTTATCCATCTTCCAGGCTCCTACCTCAGCTTCTTGAATTGCAGGTACTGCCACAAAACCCAACTCTATAAGTGGTTGACTTTCACTTGGGCCTCAATAAGTAGTAAGGTTCTTCTAGTAAGAAGATGAAACCTAACTGCAACTTATAGAGGAGGCATTCCTAATGAAGACAGAACATACTTTGTGTGTGTGTGTGTGTGTGTGTGTGTGTGTGTGTGTGTGTGTGCGCGCATGCTCGCATGTTTCCATTCCGGGGTCCCACAGGACTCAAGAGTGACAAACTTTCTTACTCTTCTTGGTTTAAGGGAGCAGTAGTGATCTCTTCTGTTTGTTGGCTTCAGAGCCAGCTTATCTAAAGTCATCTCTTATTGGTAAAGTTTCATCACCTAGGAAAAAATCTACCTCATTAAAGATTTTTATATTATAGAACTATAAGAAACAGGAAGGCAGATCTTTTAAGCATCATTTCTTTTAAATAATCAGCACATTTAATTAAGAGATATTGCACCTTGATATACATGACCATGGGCAAATAAATTCTAGGATGATATACTGCTGCACACATACTAGGAACACAGGATTAAATGCCTGCAATCAAGACTCCTGGGCATGAGCATCTGTTCCAAGAGTAGAGCCTCTCAGGACCTGTTAGTGTGTTCTGGCTGCAGGTAGCAAGGTTCAGCATTTCTAGATTTGATGGTGCACCAGGGCCAGGTCACCACCACTTCAGGCAATGGAAATGCAAACATTCTTTTAGAAGGTGGGGCATGATTTTATTTGGGCTACTGAGCACATAGTACTGTGAGCAGTCAAATCAGCTACTAATGACTAAGTTCTTTATACATATAAGCTCATCTGTTTTTCACATCATGATTTTAGGCAAATAGTTTACCAGTGAACATGCTGTCCTAAGGTTTCTGTTGCTGTGATAAAACACCATGACCAAATCAATTTGGGGAAAAAAGGTTTATTTCAGCTTTCAGTTCCACATCACAGTCTATATCACTGAGGGAAGTAAGGGCAAGAATTAAAACAGGGCAAGAAGCGGAGGCAGAAGCTGATACAGAAGCCATGGAGACTGCAGCTTTCTGGCTTGCTCACCCTACTTTCTTATAGAACCCAGGACCAAAAGCCCAGGGCTGCTCCCTCTATACACACAATGGCCTGGGCCTTCCTATTGTATGAGGTTTGGGGGTTGGACTTTTTGGCTTAGCCTTAAGGTTTGGATTTACAGTCTTATGGAAACATATGTAGTCTTATAGATTTATATAGACATTTATATTATTTTTATGTTGATTGGTTTGGGGCTTAGGCACAGAGTTTGTTAATTTTTTAATTTAATTTATGATTTTTGTTTAGTTATGTGAGTTGGTATTTTTTTAGTAGTATTTTAATTTTTTGTGTTTTTTGGCATCTCTGTGGTGTCTCATTTTATTGACGATTTTTTTTTTTGGCATTTTTGTTTTGTGTTGTTTGTTTTTAGAGTCTTTTTGGTCTGGTAGCCTTGCCCATACTTCCTGTCCGTCCTTGGCCAATTATTAATTTTTTTTAAACTAGTAGGTGGGACAATCCCACATCAATCATCAATCAAGAAAATGTACCACAGGCTTGCCCACAGGTCAACCTGGGGTGTGGCATTTCCTCAAGTGAGATTCCCTTTTCCCAAAGGACTTCAGCTGTTGTCAGGTTGAAAAGAGGTCATGACAGAAGTTAAGCAGTTCACCTAGAGACCCAAAGGAAGCAGTAGTTCTGAGAGGCACCTGTTAAGCCCACAGCACTCTGTTATCATTTAAGTGATACTGCTAAGAAAGTAGGACCTAGACATTTAAACAGCACAGCTATTTCTTGTGCTGTGATTATGAGAAGAAGCAGTGTGAAACGGCTCCACTCTCCATAAATTCATGGGGCAACTCCCAGAATCCTTGATTTTCTTTCATCTCCTTGCAAACAAATGAGAATCAATGTCCGAGTCGATTAATTAATGATAAATGTTCTTATACATCATCCTCAATCTTCTGGTACATTTCTAACCCTTAAGATATCAAGAAAATAGTAGAAATCAACCCAAAAAATCAGGAAGACTTTGCAAACCATAAATTTCTTCAGTAAAGGACCAGTTCACAGAGAGGCATGATACTTATCTAGAAATTGGAATACTTTTCAGTTTTATGTTATGGAGGTATACTCTTTGATCCAGAGGAAGCAGGTTTTGTTACTTCTTTTGCCCTTTATTTTATTTTGTGTGTATATGGTGGCAGTGGTGATGGTGTGTGTGTGCGCGCACATCCACATGTGCTGGCAACATACAGACATGGTAAATACAGGCGTGTATGTGAAGGCCATATCAATTTTTGCTTCCTGCATTATTTGAGACAGGGTCCTCTTGTTGTTTTATGGCTCCATATACTGGATAAGCTGCCCATGAACTTCCAGGATTATCTTGGCTCTGCTTCCCATCATCCCTTGGAAGCACTGGGATTCCAGGCACTTGCACTGTCTCTGGTTTTCATATGGATTCTGGAGATCCAAACTCAAGTTCACAGAAAACCCTTTTACCTACTCAGATATCTCCATAGTCTTCTTTGGTCCTTGAAAAATCATATTTGCTCTTTTGAGTCTTTGGGAGAGGAAGATGGAAGAAATGAGATTTTTTTCTCTAATAAATTTCAAAATTAATTAATGATAGAAAGCATTAGCTTCTCATTTTTACATATTAGCAACCCCACTGGACTACCTTTTTAAACCACATAGTCATTTCTGATGAAATGGTTTTCAGAGATTGTATTTGCATGGAAGGAGAATATGGAGGCTGATGGTGTAGACAAACTGCTCGCCAGACTTCTGTCGTCACAGATCCCCTAACGTTCCACTTGGCAATACAGATTTTCACTTGTGCGGAACTAAGTTGTGTGACAGCTGGGAGACCTTCATTGTGGACACGCCAATTTCTTTGCCTATTGAAGCAATTTCCATGACAGGAAATGTTGGGACCGTGGCCTCAATTTCTGAGGACAGATGTATAAAAAAATTGGTATGAGACTGAGCAGCTTAAATTTCATGGATGTGATGAAAGTCTGAGATGGCTGAAATTTTTCTTTGTGAATATCTCTGAGAAATTCTGTGACTCAAAGTCCCCAAGGAAGAAAAAGAAAACTGTTTGATTTTATAACACAAAAATTGGCAGTGAGAGTGCTCAATTCCCTTTCTTGTGGGCATTTGTGTTTTGTAATGAAAGAGGCATAATAAAACAGAACACTAGGATTCTTGAGGCAGGGAAATCATTAGCAAATAGTTTGCTTCTGTGATGTCTCTTATGAAATTATTTTTAGCTTTTGGTTTATTGTTTCTAGAACATTGCTTGTTTGAAGAAGACAAAAAGATCTTTTAGGAGACTGAAGGCCCTTAATGTGACATCTTCCACAGGAGCCCCATTTAGAGATATTTTGCATTAAGTAGGCTAAAAAGGTTATAGGTTGAGTGAGGACTGATTGGCCCTGACATGAAACAGCGTAGAAAGGTAAGCAAGGTCTGACTCTCTTGGCCTCTACCGATTTGCCTGGTGTCCACTCTGAACTGCTCCTGGCAGATAGGTTGAGGAAGTTAGATTGTCTGAGCCCAGACTTATCCCTAACTTGAAGATCCATTGCTCCTTCCTAGAGGCTACATTAGAGTCATGGTTTCCCTGGTGAGTTACATTATGTTGAATAATTCGGAGTCTAACCTTCTAGGGAGCAATAGGCGTTTTCTGGGCCAGACTATATTCCTCATGTAACCATTCTACCCAATTTCCTGTGACTCATGCTGGGTACACATTGTAAATTTAACACACAACAATAACCTGTCCTGCAGAATTCACCAGTTACGTAGTGTGTTTAGTTTTAATTTTTTTCAGCATATTGTCAATATTTCAAGGTTATTAAATTCTCTCCCTTGCAGCTTTCATATCTTCAGAGCAGCTGGTAGAATTTCCAGAGTGGGGTTGAGAATCACATGTGATTTTCAGTTACAAGAAGTTGAGAGGCTTGAGGATTGATTAGTGACAAAGCACTTTCCTCTCTTGTGTTCCTTTGTTGGATCCCCAGCCTTTCTCCCACTCCAAAGAGAGAATTTGACAAAGTAAATGGCTCATTACTAAGTGCATTCCCTTATTTATGACCTCAAAGTTTCGACATGAGTCCTCTGGAATTAGTTTTAATACCTTGCTACACAAATGACTTCATTCAGGACTTGGATTTAGGTTAGAGCTGAGAGTGGGATGGACATGTGCAAGGATCTCTCAGTATGAATCTGAAGAGCTGTTGTTGACATGTTGGAAAGCAGCTGTTAGCTGTGTCTACAGTACACAGTACAACACAGAACCACAGTTGGTAAATTCAATAGTAAAAATGTAGACATCAGAGGAATGGCCTTTCTTTTGATCAGTAAAGGTACTTAGAGATCATCTTCCCCAATTGGGTAAGTCCAGGTTCATAAGGCTAGTGCTTGCATGTCTGCATGCCAATCTGGTCTCCTGGGGGCTTGCACTCTGGTGTTTTCTAGTATTCCTTGGCTCCAAGTCCTTTCACCAGCCCCCAGTAAATAGTAAAGTACTCCAACAAGGACAGTTAGGGGCTCTTCCTTACTGGAATTTGTTTTTTAGGTCTAGATGATTTTTTCACTGGAGAAAGTATAAGAAAAAAAAATGATGATTCTGAAACTCATCACAAGAGTGATCCTTAAAGAGAATGATACTTATGGAGAATGATGCTTTTGTTGAAAGTCACACATTGGTTCTTTTAAGTGTTTTCTCTGCTGGATGCTGTTTTTCAAACTAAAGTGATTTCTCTGTTCCTGGGTCCTTTTCAGCTGCCAGATTGTGCTCTGGTAGGAACTGCCAAAGTCCTAGGGTGCATCTCAAATTCCCTAAATTGCTGGGGAAGGGGGGAATTTTAAGACTTGTTTTTTTTATCTGCAGCTTATCAGTGTAGAAATAGCTGGAAGCTTCTGGGAAAGGATGGAAACAAATGGAGATGAGTTTAGTAGGGCAGAGAAGGCCCAGGTTTTGCCAGGGCATAGTTACTTTACAAAGGGTTGAAGAAATGAACAATGGCTCCTATGTTGTTACAGAGTTGGAAGGGAGCCTAAAGACAAATTCCACTCAACCCTTTCATTTGATGGAGTGAAGTAATCAAGAAAGAAATGCTAAATTACCTGCTGAAATGACACAGCTGTTCAGAAGTGGTGCTGGGTTTTGGGTCATGCTTCCTTGTTCTGTGGCATATAAGACTGAACCAAGAAGAACTGGCCAATTTGGTGGCTAAAAACCATTTGCATTGACAACTTCTATAATCTTTCAGCCTAATTCAACATAGTATGTTTTAAAGATCTATACTATAATGTTTTAATTCTAGGAATGGTGCTAATAACATTGTCTTTCTTCCATAATTAAGTCAGAAGAGTCATGTAGGATTGACTTGGGAACACTAATTCTGAATCAGTAGCTCCTAGGTTTACATCTTTGTTTTTTTTAAAGCTGATAATATATTAAATAAAAAATATAATATTAATATATGAATTGCTTTTAATTTTTTCAGTTTTATTACTGTGTATATATGATTTGTGTGTACATGTGTACTGGGTATGGAAATGCCATGATATACTTGTGAATGTCAGAGACCTCATGGAGGTCAGTTCTTTCCCTACACTTTCATGTTGGTTCCCAGAATTGAAATTGGGTTGTCAGGACTGCATTGCAAGTGCCTTTTCTTGCTGAGGCAGCTTTTGGTTCTGTAACTTTGGCTCTATAACCCTATTACTTTGAATTTTTTAATTAAATGATATGATTCTTTGAAGGGCTTAGTAAATGTAGGGCCTGGCATATAGTGAGTATTAATAAGATTACTTAGTTTCTAATTGTATTAATGAGGAAGAGAGCAAACGCATCAGAAATTGCAAATTTATGAGGCTTCTAAACAGCACATTCACCTTGATATTTGAAGCTTGTACCACACCTACATAGATAGCATGGGCACATCCTTATATTGTTTCCTATGCTGATCCTACATGTCAGGCAAAACATGAATTCTAGTTGGTATTTAATAAAAACTCAGAGTTAGATATCGAGAAAAGCTGGAATATCAGAGAGAGGAAACAGTTCATAGTGAATTCTCACCCAACCAAGTTCTTGGGGTAAAAGCTATCTTCAAGAGTCTTCAGCCTGACTTGTTGCTTTTACAGAATACTCAATGTCTGCCGACATCTGTTTTAAATATCTTCTCTACCCAGTGGTTTCACTTCTGGGTTCAACTCTGCATCATAATCCTAGAGTTAGGATTAAAGGTGTGAGCTACTACTATATGGTTATTAGGCCTTGAACTCACAGAAACACAGGAAGATCTCTGTCTTTGGAATTATGGGATTAAAGGCATAAGTTATCACTCTCTGACCCTCCTACTTTGACTATGGGTGGATCTGTTTTTTAATATTCCAGACTGATTTTATTTAATATAAAATATTTCAACACAGTCAGAAATATACTGGGAATGGTATTCTGAATTTTGAGTCTGTTGCTTTTATGCACATCTGCGTGCCATGCAAGATCGTGCAGCAGAAGCAAACAAATGGAAATGTGCAAAAGAAAAGCACAAGCTCCTAAGGGAGGGGCCTGTGTGTGTCCCAGACACGGACAGTTCATTTTGCATTATGAGCAAAAGCCAGGTGTGTAACTGTGGTCCAGATGTTGTTTCTTGGCTGCATGACTTAATATATACCTTAAAAACTGGGCCCAGAACCCTGCCCCATGGTTGCCTATTGCTGCCTCATGAACTGGCTAATATCTTCACTGGCTGGGCTCAGAGATACCCATGTGTGAAGTGTTTGTTCGAGAATTCCTCATGACCCATGACACATCAAGAGCAAATATACTGTCCAGCAGCTCTACGCTTGGGGGAGAGTAACCACCCAGGGGTAAGAGTAGGTTAAGGCACTCCCAGTCCTGAGAACAAACAACTTCCCTACCAGGAAGCAGAGGTTCTCCTCCTCCCTTTCAGGACCTCCAGTCTGCCATGCTTCCAACTTGGTAGGTGTTCTTAGCTTTTGCATTTTTTGCTGCCGACATGGCTTGTGGTAAGGGATTTTCACAGTGTCATTGTAAATACCCTTAGTGTCTTGGTGCTGCACCAGCCCCTCTGTTTATTTCATCATCTTTCTTGATGTTTTGGTTGAGAGCCTGGCCTCTATTGAGAGCCACCTCCCCAGTACTTCATCATCTTTATACCTTTAATTTACTCACATGAATTTTGCTGCTATGAATAAAAGCAAATTATAATTTTTAGAAGAAAGTACTAGCCTCCATTTATAACTATGATGCAGACATTAGTGACTAGTGGTCACTATGAGAGGGTAAAAACATTTAATGAGAATTAGGTGAGATTGGTTTCAGCCACAGCATTTTATGAGCCACACACACGATAACCTTCACTTAGCAACTTTACAAAGTATTGTCCTTTTAATGGTATTTCAAAGTATTCCATTTAAATGGAAATTCAGAGATTCAAAGATATCAATCAGCACAAGATCACACAACAAATGATTACTGCAGCAGCTCTCTAACCTGTATTAAAATGATATACACTCTCGCTACTGGACAGGCTGAGTAGAGATGACATTCAGTTCCTTGGAGGCTGTGAGAAAGATGAGCACAACTATGGCTGGCCTTGGGAAGTACAAAAAAGTAGCACAAAGCATTGCGACCTTATAGTTCATCAAGTTTGTGACTGGGGAGTGCATTTATCCACGCATTTGAAACACATTCTCCGTGTTTTTGCTCAAGGCTCAGCTGTAGTACCTTGAGAGAGGACAAAGAGAAGCTTTACCCTAGATCAGGGCTTCTTATGTATTTTCTACTCATCACCTATTTTTATCAGCAAATTTTTATGATATCCTGCCTCTACAAGGTATATAAAATAGGCATAAAATCAAATGCTTATTGATAATAAATTATAAGGAAATTTATGAAGCAATTCTTTGGTATACATATAATGTCATTTATTAAAAATGAACATGAATTTACATACATGTGAGATGAATATGGTTGCTTATTTTTTTATAGAGGATTAATTTTTGGCTGAATATTTGATATCAAAGGATATAAAGCATTTTCAACACTATTCAGGATTGGCTGGCATTTTAATTTTGTAAGAATTGATGCCAACAGTGCCTCTTTGCATACACACATGCTACAAAATGGCAGAAATCTGTCTATGACCATCTTAGAAACAGATGGAAATTCTGTTGTAATCCCAAACCAAAGTTCACTGAATGATATTTTAAAATGAAACTTAAGTCAGCAATGGAAACATCAAATATGCTGACACAATACAATTCTGAGACATACATTATAGTAATGGTAACATTATAGTGGTTAGTAACATGTAGTCTTGAGTCTAAGTGGAAATATTTAAATCTGTATTTGCTGGCCTTTGATGGCGTGACAGAATGAGCAATGTAAACTGTGCGTATTATACATCCAGCTGCGGTGACATCATCTAGTGCTTTGTAAGTAAGCACTACCAGAAACACATGGATGCTAGCACGTTTGTTTTGAATCTCTGGTTGTTGTATATTTAAAAATCTTTACAGTTGCTGATTTTTTTGCAACCCTCACATCCATCCTCTATGGGTCACAATGCATTGTCTAAGAAACTAAGTTCTGAATAAGGAGAGTGAGTTCCACAGTATTTGTTTTTTTTTTTTGTGTGTGTGTGTGTGTGTGTGTGTGTAAGAGCAGGAGATAGATTACATGATAAAAATAATTGGTACACTGGTGGGTTTAGAAGTGGAAGAGACTTGTGGAGACCAAGAGGCTTTGTGTGCTAAGAACTGCTTCCTCCCCGCTGCATGATATGATGGCACCAGTAGGGGTATAGAATTGCTTTAGGAAGTTCTAAAGTCAGGCTTTGGGGTTAACTAAAGATCTCCATGAGGTTAAAAGAAACAAAATAGAGAAATCCTTTACTTAGCTGTGGTATGAACAGCTAGAGATTCCCAGGGTTGATTGAAACTGGTCTATAAGCCTGGATAAAGGAGACAAATTTTCTTCACTAGCTCTGTGAATCTGCTCAATTATGGAAAGTAAAATAAGATTCAAGGTGACACATAAATGTTACTCCTTCATTTTTCTGTCTTTCTAATGGCTTCCTGAGTGACTTAGCAATTATCCAACCTAGTCTATCTCTCTGGCATCTTTTTGGTAATTTTTAAAGTTACATACAAAGTGATGGGTTTCATTGTGGTATTTACATGTGTGTCATTTTTTATACTTGGTTCTAATTCCTCCTCCTCTCTCTCTTTCACTGTCCCCCCTCCCCCTTACTCCTCCCCCTTGCTGGTCTTTCCACCCCACAAACATGTCTAATTCTGGCTTTCCTGTCACATGTATTCTATTATCCTCTCTCTTTCTCCCTCTCCATTTCCTTTTCCTCTCCTGTATGACATCTTCCTTCCCCTCCTGGAACACACACACACACACACACACACACACACACACACACACACACACACACACACGGTAGCACTGGGTCAAATAGAGGCTATATATTCAGTTTGTTAAGAAATCTCCATACTGATTTCTCTGTGGCTGTACCACTATACAGTCCCACAGACAGCACCTAAGGAGCCCTCTTTCTGGAGACCTCACCAGCATCTGCTGTCATTTGTCTGATTGATGATAGCTGCTCTGACTGATAAGATTTAATTTGCATCTCCCATATAGCTAAAAATATCCAACACTTTAACATATTTATTGGCCATCTGAGAACTGTTTATTCAACTCATTAGCCCATGTATTAATTGATCTGATGTAGTGTTTTGGTTTTGTTTTGGTGTATATGTGTGTGTGTGTGTGTGTGTGTGTGTGTGTGTGTTAAACATTTGGAATGTATTCTGTCCCCTAGACATTAATCCCCTCTCTGATACACAGTCAGAAGCATTTTCTCCCATCCTGCAGCTTCTCTCTTTACTCTATCAATTTTTCCTCCACTGTGCTGAGTGTTTTCCTCATATAATCCTACTTATCAGCACTTGAGGTTATTTCTACCAGAGACCTGTTTAGGGAGACTCTGCCCATGTCCATATCTTGTACTATTTTCCTGGCTTTTTTCTTGCAGTTCAAATACATTGAGGTATTTGATTTATTTTTAATTAACTTTTTTATTTTATTTATTTTTTATTATGAATAAAGTCATATTTTTTATCTGTGTATAGCCTTGTTCAAGCTCCCTTCCCCCTCCCACCCCTTCTAGTCACTCTCTCTTCTTCACATCTCTCTATCTCCTCCCCAGCAAGGGCAGGAGGTCCCAAGGTTCTAATATGGCTTAGTTCAGCATCCACTCCTGGCAGATCCAGTTTCCTCACCCCAACATCAAGACTGGGCCAGGTGTTCCTCTGGAGGGGCTGGGATCCAAGGTGCCAGTCCAAGGTGTTTCCGATCCTGTTTAATTAATTTTTGTAAAGGATGAGAGATACCACTTTAGTTTTTTTCTACTTATCAATATCCATTTTGCCTATTTTGTTCAAATGCTGCCTCTCCCCATATATATATATATATATATATATATATATATATATATATATATATTAAAACTGCTGAAAATTAGATGGCTGAACCTGTAGGGTTTATTTCTGGGTCTTGGTCTACATGCATGCTTTTGTGTCAGTATCACACCTTCTTTGTCTTGGTTAGGGTTACTATGGCTGCAATAAAATACCAGGATGAAAGCACTTTGGGGAAGAAAAGGTTTATTATATATTATACATTATATTCACTGTCAAAGGAAGTCAGGAAAGGAACGTAGAGGCAGGAGCTGATACAGGCCATGGAGGGTGCTGCTTACTGGCCTGCTCCTCATGGCTTGCTCAACCTGTTTTCTTATAGAACCCAGGACCACCAGCGCAAGAGTGACTCCACCCACATGGGCTGGGTCCTCCCCCATTAGTCACTAATTAAGAAAATGCCCTACAGCTGGTTTATGAAGGCATCTTCTCAACTGAGGTTCCCTTCTTTGAGATGACTTTAGCTGTGTCAATCTGCCATAAAACTAGCCAACACAGTCACTGTATATAGATTGGGAAAAACAAAGGAATCAGACAGTGAGATTCCCTAGCTAGCATAGCTCTTTCTGCTTAGTGTTGAGCTGGCCATTTATAACTTTTTGTGTGTGCTTTTTTCACATGAGTCTTAGAATTTTTTTCTAGTTTTGCAAGATATTATTAGAATTTAGATGGGGATTGCACTGAACTAAAAGACTGCTTTTAGTTAATACAATCATTTTTACTGTATTAGTTTTGGCAAACCACAAATGTGAGAATTCTTCCCATTTTCTAGTATATGTTCCAATTTCTTTTCTTGGCATTTTAAAGTTTTCATCATAGAGGTCTTTTGCCTCCTCCTTTAGGGTTGACTACCACGTATGTTATCTGTTTCAAAGCTATAGCAAGTTGGATTGCTTTCCTGATTTCTTTCTGAGCAAGTTTGTTACACTATAGAGAACTGCTGCCCTTTACACATCGAATTTACACCCCGTTATATCTCTGAGTTTGTGTCTCACATTTAGAATCTTCTGGTGGAGTGTTTAATGTTTATGAAGTACAGTATCATTGTCTGCAAATTTGGATAATTTGACTTATTTTCCCCATTTGGATACCTTTAATTTTTTTCTGGCTTTATTGCTTTAAGACTTTGAGCATCATGTTGGCTTTATAATCGGACACTTGTTCTATTTCTGATTTTAATGGAAACATATAGGTGTGTCCTGTTAAGGTATGCTCCTTTTATCCCTAGTTTTTTTTTCCAGATTTTTATCATGAAGGTATGTTGATCTTTGTCAAAGGTCTGTCCTGTATTATCAATATGACTATTACGTGACTTCTGTTCTTAGGCCGTTTATGTGCTGAGTTATATTTATTGAGTTACATATTTCTATGCTTCTAATGTACATACATCTAATAAATAAACATGCAATAAAGCTTATCCTATGATGATAATTAGTGGCATTTGCCGGCCAATATTTACAGATGATTGTAACTATGCTCCCTAAATTTCAGATGAAAAGGCATTTAAGTCTCAATAGCTATTCTTGATTTCTTTTTGTCATTTAGTTTTTCTTGCCCCTTAAATGTAAGACAAAAGCATCAGTGGGGCATAGAATTCATGTCTTTAGACAAGATGTTTTCTCAATTTTGTGCAAGATGGTCATGGGCTTTCTTTCCTTTTGGTGGCTTTGGCTCTCTAACAGGAGAATTGGGCTGGAGGAATCTGAGGCATCCCGTGGTTCAGCAGCCGGAACACTCAAGCTCTGTTTTTATACCATTGTATTACACAGTCTCCACCATTAAACTCTTACAAACTGTGGTCTCTATTTATGAGTTCCTCAGGCACTTTTACTGGTGTAATGTCCTGCTTCTTCGAATTGGTCTCTGGAGAAAGGTGAGAATTCTTCTGGGGTTTGTGAAAGGAATTTCCAACTTGGAGTAGTTCTGCACTGCTATAATCCCAGCACTTTGAATTAGAGGCAGGGGGATTTTGAAATCAGAGTTAGCTTTGGCTGCAGTTATCTTGTGAAGGTATCTACAATTAATGCAGATCTTGTGGTGAGCCATGTCCATCTTGTAGTCAGGGGAAGGCTCCTGGGAATTCCATTCCTGGGGATTTTTGAGAATTTCAGTCAAATTTAGGAACAGACTCTGAGCTAGACCTTAGAAAATGAGTCAAGCAAGGGATGGAGTTCATAAAGGTCATTAGTAAAAGGTAGAGAAGAGCCAAGGCCTAATAACATAGGTCCAACCCATCCCATGTGCACTTTGTGACACTGAAGAAGGCAAGAGATTTAAAGGCCAAGAGTGTGCACTGAAGCTGGACTGCCTGTGCTTTTTAAAATGCCTACTGTATCACATTGTGAGTGATCAATGTGGTAATGGACATGAAGCACTTAAAACCATGTCTGGCATATTCTAAATGCTATGTAAGCCTGATTGCTATTAATTAATATTGATTTATGTATCATCAAGAGCAATGTTGTAAGGCTATGGGAAAAAGCAATGTATTTTCCCAGTCTCTTCTCACCACAACATAAATCAGTTTTGTGACCCCAGCTTATGGGTTTGCCACATAGAGGCCAAGCAGTCAATTCTCTCAGACATTATTTGGGTGTCCTCTCATTCAGTGCTTTGTCTACATGAAGACAGTATCAGATGACATAGCTTGAGGGGTTCAATTTCACAAGATTACCCTTGCTTCAGATGACATTTGTAAACAATAGGTTGTCACGTATATGTTGCAAATGATTTCCAGGCTTGTTTGGGCCAGAAGTTCTGATCTTGCCCATGGTGACTTTTATCCCCCAAAGACATGAATGAGACACATATTAATTTCATACTGTTTGGCCCATGTCTCACGCACATTACTAGCTACCTCTTTCATCTTAATTCAACCCATTTCTAGTAATCTACCTGCCACATGGCCCGGCCCGTGGCTCACCTGGATTCCTTCCATTTCTTCTTCAGGGGTTGGATGGAGACTGACTGACTCTGCCCTCCTTCTGCCTGTGTCTCCTCTTATTTCCTTCCTGCCTATTGCTACAGTGCTTGCCATAGACTAAAACAGTTACTTTATTTACAGCATCACATACAGAAAGCAGTGCTATCACATGTATACTTCTGATTGATTATAAAATGTGGTTTCTACTGCTTCCTACTACTTGGTCTTGACTGACGTGTTAAAAGACCTCACAGAACTCCAACAGGCCTGCATGTTAAAGAAATAGTGAATCATATAGGATCATTTAATTTAGTCAAAAATAGTCCCACTTTTTGGAAGACTAACACTATCGAAAGAATGACTGTGGAGGGCTGAAGAGATGGCTCAGAGGTTAAGAGCACTGGCTTCTCTTCCAGAGGTCCTGAGTTCAATTTCCAACAACTACATGATGGCTCACAACCATTTATAATGAGATGTGGTGTCTTCTTCTGTCATGCAGACAGAACACAGCATACATAATATAATAAATAAATAAATCTTGAGAGAGAGAGAGAGGGAGAGAGAGAGAGAGAGAGAGAGAGAGGAGAGAGAGAATGAATGATATGTGAATCACTACAAAATTTGGGGTGGCTTTCCTCTGGCAATTAAAATGAAATGAGTGTTAGGCTTGTAAGTCCCAGTGGCATAATTTGTTGTATCCCAGTCTGCCATAGCTTGAATTGCATTCTTTTGCCACTCAAGTCAGAGTGCCTATTGCTGGAAGGTCGCTGTGACAGAGATCACCTTTTCAATGGCTTCATCTGTGAATGAGGAGAGAAGGAAGGAGGAAGAGGAGAAACAGGAGAAATAGAAGAGAATTATCTTCACGCTTCAGAGAAGCCTAGAGAAAAATTGCTTGAAAATGTTCATACTCTTTAGAGAAATCTAAGTACTACTGAAAGAACACACACACATTACACATACATACATGTCACACATAGAATATATATACACACACTACACATACATACTACACACATACAATACACACACTACACATATTACATACAACCTACACACAATAACATACCACATACACACACACACA
This sequence comes from Sigmodon hispidus, assembly GCA_004025045.1. Classification (NCBI taxonomy): domain Eukaryota; kingdom Metazoa; phylum Chordata; class Mammalia; order Rodentia; family Cricetidae; genus Sigmodon; species Sigmodon hispidus. The sequence goes on from PVIH01013162.1 coordinate 37,046, forward strand.
CAAGTATAGTTAATATAGTGTCATGAGTACATCTTGCTTCTTCTACAGAGTATAGTTAATATAGTATAGTACCATGGGTACATCTTGCTTTTTCTTACTAAGTGACATTATTAGGTTTTTCCCAAGACAACTCTTAATGTCTCCATTAATGAGTGTTTACACAAAGCTTGATACCTTCATTCGAGCTCAAGATTCCAAAAATCCTGGGAAAGTTCTAGAAGTGACTCCACCCATATAGTGCAAACTTTCCTTTTGTTTTGTTAGGTTCACAGCTGATGTGGAGGAGGAGAAATTTCCTTTGGGGGAGATGCTTTCCAAGACTAGTTTTGAGTAACACAGTCACACAGTGCCTGTCCGACACCAGCCATGTTGCTTGCTACTTGCTTAGGGATGAAAATAAAGGAAGATTTTTTTTTTTTTTTTTTTTTTTTTTTACATTTCATTGTACCCTATATTGCATGAATTACATCTGTGAGTTTTACCTGGTAACTTCTGATGAAAGGGATATTATGTGAGGATTTCTGTATGAAATAAAATGATCAGAATTCTGTAGGGTTGACTCAACACTCATTGGAGGTTAGATCCGTAATTCTACTAAGAGTAAACACTAGGGTTGTTATCGAGGTTCCTTTCCAAACACCGGTTTGCAGTTAACTTAGGTCTTGTTCTTTTTGTGTATGGGGCCCTTGCCTTAAGTAGCTCCAGCTCTTCTACAGCCATCCCACTGCTGTTTGGCTGATATACAGAACATGGCTGTTTTACAGAGACGGGCCTGCTTGATTTTCCCCATCTGTGCTTTTGAGGCTCCATCATCACCTGGAAATCTCTCCAGCCATTCACCTCTCCCTTCCAGCATCAGGAACAGGTCCAGGCTGCTCATTAATTACATTCTTGAGGCTTGGTAGCAGCAAATGTGGTCTGGGAAGGCAGGCTTGCTGTGCAGGCATGTGACTGGTCACATCCACGGATGGGAGCACCTTGACTGGCTGAGCCAGCTGCTTCAGGATAGTTACACAATAGTCTGCAATGCCAAGGTCAGATGATTTCATCTCCACTCAGTGGTGTAGATCCCATTCCCTTAACCCTACATGAGTTGCCTCACAACACCCACCATGAGGGTCAAGGAAAATCAAGGTTCAAGGATGCAAGATACACATGCTGATTACTATGGTGGCAAAGGAAGGCACACTTCTTAAGTGGAAGGCATTGTGCTTCTCTGTATGTAGAAACATAGACACCTCTCTTTTCTGTACCCCACCTTCTCCAAACTAGTCCCAGGGTCTCATCTTCTGCATTCAGTTTCATATCAAAGCTCAAGTCAATCCTCACCCCTCTCTAGTCTTTCCGTCCTTCCCTCCTCCCCTAACCACACACTGACACTTAGATGTACGCTGATGTCTTTAGTTATTTATTTTCCTCATTCCCTAATGCATTGTCTCCCCAGTTCTGTCACCCAACACTGCTATAACCTTGGATGAGCCATTTGACTTCAGATTTCCCTCAGAGGCCCTTACTCTCCCTCCAGCACACTGTTCTCAGTGCAAACCCTCACCACTGTGCTCAGTACTACTGAGTCAGAGCCTCCTGGATTACTAAAACCAGGCCTTTCCGTTCAGCTGTGCTCCGTCTAATCCCAGAGAGAGAGCATCTCAGGAAGAAAGGGGGAAGGAAAACAGTCATAGAAAATAGAAAGGGGGTATGAGGTTGTAGTTCAGTGAAAAAGACTTGTGCAGGATAATTGAGGTCCTGGCTTCAAACTCTAGAAACCCCGACACCCCTAACACACATATGCACACACGCACGCACACTCACATACTCTCTCTCTCTCTCTCTTACACACACACACACACTAAAAACTTTTGATCATTTTTGTGTTTGTTTTTTCTAATTATTCTTCTGTCCTTCACTATCACTATGTCATATGAAAGGTGCTTATTTTTTTGCATGATACAGCAGGATGACCATTTTTTTTTTCTTGAGTAGTTTGAATAGTCTGCCTCTGTATTCTTTCTTCTTTCAGCTAGCTCAATGGGGAAGTTGGCATTTACTTTATCATTTGATTTTATATGTGTGAGAAAAACTGATATTGGTGTACCTCATTTCACAAGAGTGGTTAGCCAGTCAAATAAGAAAACACAGGACCATTAGTAGTCAAGCAAGGGTGAGAACCCAGATCTTTGTTCCTGGAGGCAGGGCATGGCTGACCCTATAGATACAATGTCAACAATCACTGACTTCTTTCTGCCTTTCAGGGTGCCTTAAAGTTTGACTAACGCCATCAAGTTCTTTCCTAGACCAGTGCAAAGGGATTTTTGTTTTTTATAAAGAGTTAGGAAAAGTGCTGATGCGGACCCCAGACTCAGTTTCTTTACAGACAGACATTGCTAAATTGGAGCCACATGGAGAATGAAACTGTTTGCATCATATGGCAAGTTTAACAAGAGAGTGTTATAGGCATTCAGAGGGGCTTGGTATAAAAGTTCAGCCCTATTTGCATCCTGCAGGATTCCATGCGAGTTCCTGTGCAGAGCACCTCACAGCTGCCCTTTCTTCTTTATTTCTCTTCTTCCTAATGTGTCTTATAGAACTTTGGAGCTCCAGTCCAAATTATGACTCTATTGCTTAGAAGTGTATGGATTCAATAAATCCCTTAATCTCTATAACCTCTAGTGACTCTGAAATGTGAATGATGGCGACTCTGCTGTTTTTTTCCGTACAGTATGCAGATTATATATACATGAGCTACATACTATAAAATTGGATTGGAGCAAGGGATTAAAAGAAGATAGAATGTCTTTTTCTTTTCAAACTTTTCCACCAAATGCACATCCAACCAATGGACTGTGTTAATGAACAGTTTCTTTATCTTCTGTACCACAGACATACTTTAGTGTTATTAGTGGTTAATAAGGAACTTGATTTTCCTGTAGAAGATCAAATTCTTTCTTGCTATTTGACATTTAAGTTTCCAGCATTTGGTTGAGAAATCTTTAGAAAACGAAGTGTATAATTATTCCTTTGGGCTCAGCAAAAGAAAAAAAAAAAAAGAAACCCACCAAGCTGGACATCATTTTTAGCTTTGAGTTGTATTTTAAAGAACTGTGGTTCAGTTGGTTTTAAACCAATGGAAGTTTCTTGGCGATAAATGTAATGTATATTTTCAACTTGGCAAAGATTATGTCATAGTTCTGAGCAGCTATATATATTTTTCCTAATATGGCAAAGGTTTGAAGAAAAGTTTCTCACTTTTTGAGTAGAGAATTTTTTTTTTTTTTTTTTTTTAGAAGAGCATTCTAATCTTTTGGAATACCATGAAATGCATGTGGGACTTTGGTGGCATTTGGTACAAGGTCACAAAGCACAGAGTGGCAGACACAAGTCTGGCACTGAGGAATTCTGGGGAGTCAGACATGACATCAGCTTCTAGGGGAGCTGAAGAGACAGCCATTGTATAATTCAAGGCCCCAGAGATGCTAATGTCATTTGTGAGATGGGCTAGCCTTGTCTTTCCAAAGAAAGCAAGCATGTGAAAAGATATGTAGGTGTCTAAGGAGGTCTGGATGGGTCTTGCAGTAGAGGAAACTGAATACTTCAAAGGAACAGAAGTGTGAAGGGCAGGCATAAGGAACTTCAAGGAACTGTGTGAGGAAAATGGAGCCGGAGGCTCAGGGGCAGCTGTGGGGGCCAAGTGTAATGCTGAGGCTTGACTTCAATTGTGAGGCAGTGAAGAGTCATTAAATGTACCTGCTAGGAAAGAGCCTTAAACTGAGAGTGGACTTTAGATCAGAGCTTACCACTTTATTAGATAAATGTGGAAACTCTGTGATGGAGGAGAGGTTTCTCATGGCCACTCAGGTCATGAGGGGTTGATGGTATCCACATGTCTTTATAGAGTGGAGTGTCAGGCTGGATGGGGGAGGGTGGCCAGCAAAATGAAATGCAGCATTGACCTTTTGGAGGCAGATTCTCATAGGAATGATTGGCTGAAGATTTATCACGGGACTGTACTGTTTGGGCTAATGACCCAGCATGCCTTTTTGCATATTATTGCCTTTAAAGGAAAGGCCATCACTCCCTAGAAATGCTCTTTGGCTATTTTTAAACCATGTGGTAGGGGGAATTAGTGGAATTCCTAAGGTCATCTCCAGCTGTTTTTCTCTAAAAGACCAGCTGAATAGCTCATGAAATTTGCTCCTTAGGACTTCCATCCTTTTGTGAAGCATTGTACTGGGTCTAAGTCAGAAGAGTCTGGAAAATAAGCCAAGAGCCCAGTTTGAGGGAAACTGAGCTGGTACTGGAATAGCTGCTGCCACCACCTTTGACATTGAAGATTAACTTTAAATGTAGTTCTGCATGAAGGCAGTTGTTTCTGTTACCTTCTCCTAAGCAGGGGTATCATTCTGGTAATGACCACTTCCTTGAAGGATGGTTGGAATTTGAAGAATCGGGGTCCAGTTCATCATGATACTTGAGCAGAAGTCCTGACCCCATATTACCTGAGAGTTAACATCAGGTGATAGTTATCGTAATGCAATAGCACTTCTTACTCAAACCAGAAATACCTTAAGACTTCAAGGAGGTCTTCAAGTGGTATTTGTTATCTACAGGTATAACACAACTCCTTTTGTGTCTTAGGGACCGATGGAAGGCAGATGAAGAAGGTATCCTGCATTTCCTGTACATGACACTATGACCCGTTCTGTTAGCCAAACTCAAGGGTATCTGCTTGAAGCTCATGTTATGTTAGAAAATGAGTAGGTACAGATAATTGTGAGGCATCTTATTTACAGAATGTCTTTGGATATGTGGTTCTTTTGGCTCTCTGTAGTGTTTCAGCAAGGGAGGCTGGCAATGGCTGCCTTCAACTTCAGAGTGGAATAGACGGAGCCTTAGGTGACTGCTTTACTCCTGGTCAGTGAGTGAGTGAGTGGCCACATGTCAAACAACACACTGTGGACTTGAAACTCACCATTTCCCCTTGTGGTGCTGCCAAATAGACTTAGAAAAGGAGACCAGCTTTCTCTCTCATCATAGAACTGGTTTAAGGGATACCTTCAAAGGAAGGAAATCTGCTGAACACTAAGGGCGAATCTACACTGTGGGATTTTAAGAATAACAAGTCAAAACCACTTTGTCTTACCAGCTCTGGAACAATACTTGTTGCTTGGAGTAGTTTCCAATGATGTCACAATGACAATGTACAACTATTCTAATAAAAGCAATATTTATTACTTGACTGGGATAATTCATGGGTTAGTAGGATTAACCAAAGATGAATTCTGCCAAGTTTCCCTCTTAAAATTTCTACTGGAGATAGGGAGTTAGCTCAGTGGGTGATGTGCTTACCATCCAAGCCCGAGGATCTGAGTTTGAATCTTCAGCACCACATTTAACAATAACAACAATGGAGCCAGGTACAGTGGTCATTCCTGTAATTTCAGTGTGGGGAGGGAAAGACAGGTTCACTGGTCAGCCAGTCCAGCTAAAACAGTAAAGTCAGGAGCAGTCAGTTACTGTCTCAAAAAAAGTATGGAAGTAATCGATTGAGAACGACACTGACATTGATGTCTGATTTTTACATACACCATTAAATGTATGCATATGCCTGTACATGCAGGTTTGTGCACAGCTACATGCATGCAAAAGAACATGGGTGCTGAAAAAGGATCCAGTGTCCTTCTCCTCTGTTTTGAAACATCTGGAGGTGAGGTTATCCTTCTCCAGGTGGGCAGGAAATGTAGAGGAATGCTCCCAACCTTTTAGTACCTTATTTAGTACTTTTTTTTCCTTCACTGCCATGGGCAAGAAGCAAAGTGGCTTAAAAAATGAACTGAAGAGAAATCTTCCCTTAAAGAGTATGTAAGTCAAAATTGTACTTGGAAGTTACAATAATGCTAATGCATTCATTAATAAATAACACGTCTTTCGATACTATTTGCTTTATTCTTCTCCGCAACATAGTAAGATTGTCACGATGCTCATTTTATAGACAAGTTGGAAGCTCAGGAAAGCTAGGCAGCTTGTGCTGTGGGAATGCACACAGTTTGTATCAGTCTGTCTGACTCCAAAGACTGTGATCTTACTTTCTAGGAGAGACGCATATATGGCTCATTGGAATTAATATTGCTGGTAGGGGTATTTGTGAAAGGAAGTGGGTTGTAGGAGCAGTTTCATGAGGGAGGTGTTGTTCAAGCTGGGACTTGAGAGATGGAGAAGGTTTGACCGTATAAAGATACTCGAGAAAGGTGTTCTATATGGATGAAGCAGCATAAACGACACCAGGCTATGATGTAGACGGAATGAAAGGAGTGGATTGGCTGGAGTTCAAAGAATAGGAAGAGGCTTATGGGAAAGTAAGTTGACTGCAGGTCTTAGGGTAAGAATGACATTACTATTAGGATAAAGAATCTGGTTTTTGCATCGGGGAAGCTCTGGAGTAAACGTTTAAGTGGTGGTCTAGCATAATCAGAGCGATGGCTTTGGGGTCAGAACCTACTGGATTACTTAATGATCCAAGACCTATGGGGAAGGAGGCTGGGAGTTGAGCTGGAAGGAGACTGCAGAGGTTCAGTCAGCTTAACAAAGGATTGGACCAGGAGAGACAAGTGGCCAGACTGCCACCCATAGTTACTTTGGAGGCAGGGGTGCTGGGAGGTGACAGCGGTAAAGTGCTTTCCTAGAATGTATGAGGCTCTCGGTTTTAGCCCCACTCCTGCAAAGCAAAACACAACAACAAAACACTAAGTGGAACAAAAGCGCAGAGGTCAAGCCAGCAAAGATGTGTGTGCATTGCTGCTGTGCTAAATTTAGTGGCGTAAAACACCAGCAGATTGTGAATGAAATGAGAGTCGTAGGAGTTAAAATCCAGGGCTCAATGATGGAACTGAGTTCCTGGGAATTTTGTGGAGAATGTTTTCTAGTTTTGCAAGCTTCTAGAGGTGGCGTCCTTGACTTCTTCCCCCAACTTGACAATACAACCATTCCAATTGTGTTCTTCCAGCCATCTCCTTCTCTGCTTTCATTGTCCTCAGCCCATCACATAAAGACCTCACGGTTATGTTGACTCCACCTAGATAATATAGCATGGATGTTCTCCTCATGGCAAGATCCTCAATTTGTAGTTCTTTTTACTACATAAGGTAACATATTTACAGTTTCTACAAAATAGCATGTGGAGATATTTGAAAGATCATCAGTCTGCCTGCCTCAGAGTTAACAGATATGTATATGGACTATAACAGGAAATCTTATGTACTTCTTGTAATCCAGCTGGACTTGTGTGTGTGTCTTTGAATTGACTTGATTTTCTTCTCTACCCTTTCCCTGCTTTGTCCTTCAATTATTTTAGCAATGAAGTACCAGCTAGCTATGTGTCAAGCACCACACTAGGCACTGGGGACACAGTAATGCCAAGGCCTCTTCATACTACTGAAAAAAAATAAAACAAAATGGTAGAATTACAGTGAAAAAGTCATACAGAACCAGAGACCAAGATATCACACCTTTGACTCATGCCAGAATGGGATCAAAGCCTAAATGGGAGGACTGAGAAAGTCTGACATTTTAAGACTGGAATCCTCTCACCATCTTCTCTCTTACCCACGCCTCAAATTTAGAAGACTTTTAAAGTCTCTTCAAAGACCTCAGTAGTGAAGTCTGCATGACTATGCCCATAGAAGCCAGTAATTTACTCCCTCAAATGGGGTGGGAGGGTGGGGGAGGGGAGAGTGACTCCTGAAGGAAGAGGAAAAGCAATGACAGCCATGCTCCAGCCTCAAGGCAATATGTAAAGGAGAGACTTAGGAAAATGCTGGAGCCTTCTTGTGAAGGGCTGTTTATGGCACTCACCATGCCCACTTTTGTATCGAGGAAGCTCTGGAGCCAAATGCCAGCATCATGATAACCCTGTTGAGTACGTTTAGCTACCCTTGAAATACAGACCAAGAAAACTAACCCAGAGTCCTTAAGAGTGTCTTGGAAGACTCAGAAGAAATCAGTCATCTTCCAAGAAGACTCAAAAACCAATATGTTCAACTACACCAGAGCAATCCTTTATGTAAGGGGGTATAGAGAATGATCACAGCAGACACTGGTTTCCAAAAGCATCTGTTTAGAAAATGAAGAGGATGAAGGAAGACCTTAAATATTGTAGAAACTGGTTTATCTTCGATGGCATGACTCACGGGCTGAGCAGAGATATGAGTGGGTTTGAAACTAGGGTAAGGAGCCCGAGGCTGCCCTAGGGCACTGAAGGTTTTAGACGAGGGAGGTAAATGGTGCTTCTGTACTGGCAGCATCTTTAGCATCTCCCTAAAATTTGTGTCCTGGCTACACCACTCTTATGGAGACATTTGTTCTGATGTATGGTGCTGGACTCAGTGTCATTAATTTGCGTTTTGTGCCGTGGGTACCTTGCTTGCTTTATTCCTACATACTAGATTGGAGCAGGGTTTAGATAGGAGAAAAGACCAATCAGTTCAGTGATGTCATCTCACACATTATAGTCACCTGCAACCTGTAACAAAAACATCCCACGGCTCCTACTTCTGACTTGTTGCATGAGAATCATTTTGGCATGGGTAGATGCAGGGAAAGAGAATGAAAAAACAAAACAAATAAACCTTGAAAGATTTCTTTCTTTAAAATTGTACAATTAGTATACAGAGTGAAGGTCTCAGAGTTGTGATTTTTGTATGTGTGTCTTATTGTAACTTGTTCTCTTTTATCCATTTCTCCATTGCCCACTTCCATTTCTTCTGAACATTCTTGGTAATTCCTTGTTTTTCTCCTAGATAGGAGAGCTGTGTTTTTGTTTTTGTTTTTGTTTTTGTTTTTTTTAAGTTTCTCAGGTGATGCAGTGGCAAGCTTTGGGAACCCCAAGCTAATACATCTGGAGAGTCCCTCACCCCAGTCTGGCTGGGACTGTGCCTAACTCTATGCAAATGAGGCTTTTAAAGTCTCAGCTAACAGCTCTAGTTGAGTTAACTTTATGATTCTGGGTTAATTCCAGTCTCATTAATGAATCAGCTGGCTCCTCTATTCCCTTCCTTTAACTGTGAAGCCTCGAAAATAATTACATGTAGAATTTGTCTGTAATTCCTACTTGCTATCAGTGTGTGGGGGTTTCAGGAATGTCGTGAAATACAGGCCAGTTCATCTAATAATCTGTATTTCCGCTGAAATGGGATATGCCCTGCAGGAGAAAAGTTTTCTTTGACTGTCCTGGCTCTAATGCTCAGCAGCTGTGCGACCTGAAGCACTTTTTACTCTTCTATGTCTCAGTTTTCCTGTCCACACACAGAGCTAGTGAAGCCGCCCCAGCTGTGACTGGGGGTGGGCATGGCATTCACTCTTGCCATAGCTAAAAAACAATGGGCATGTAAAGAAGTGTGCTCAACTTTTAGTAACTACTGGACTCTTAGCCAGTCATCAGCTATTTCTGACCTACTGGGGATCTTTTATAGTGATCCTAGACCTGGTCAGACAGACACATCATGTGGAAACATCTTAGAAAATGCACATTTCTGGACATCATCACCCGCTGTCAAGTGTGATGATCTGAGCTTGGTCCATAGGACCCAGCTGGCAGAAGGAGAGAACTGACTTCCCCAGGTTCTCACCTCTACATGTGAGCCTTGACATGCTCATATTAATCTACATGCACACGGCCGGGGGGGGGAGGAGTTTAAAATATATAAGCTCTGTCAGCTGTGTGATGTGTGGCTGAACTGGATGCTAGCAAGGGCAACAGAAGCCAAATCCAAAAGTGATGCTGAGCATTAAGCTCTAAAGTATAAACTGCTCACTGGAAAGATCTCCAGATAAAACCCAACCGATTGATGCACAGATCTCAACATAGAAACCCAATGGATACACAGATCTCAACATAGAAACAGAAGAAGCATGAAAAGAAAAGCCACATGTCTCCTCTAAAAGACCACTGCTCCTTCGCAACAGAATTTAAAGATACAAAAGTGGGTAAAATTCCAGGTATAGAATATAGAAGTTAACATATGAAAATGGCCCAGAGGTTACAAATACGCAGATGAATAAGTTAAGGAACCGATCCAGGACCTGCAGAAGAAAGCCAGCGACAGATGAGAAAGGCAGCAATGTGGATTTGAAAGGGACAGTGAGATAGATAGCTGTGGTTCCAGTGAGCAAGGTGAAAAGCAGCCAACGCATAGAACTGACAGGCCAGCACCACCGTGGAGAAATAGCGTTGGCTTTCATGCCTGGCTGTACATGTCAGTGGTGTAGGGTATTCAGGAGAGGACTTTCTGAGAGTGAGGGAGACACACAAGGATTCTAAGGTGCTCACTTCATCCTAGGCTTCTCCTGCAGCACCATGACTTATTCCATGCATCCTTCAATGCCACTGTGATTTGGAAGGATTATGAGACTTTTAGCTCTGTAAACAATAGGGCTTGTAATTATTACTACCAGGAATGAGAGATCATGGGTCAGAGCTTTTCTTATTTTTACTTTATTTTTATTATATTGTTGGCTAAGCACCATTCTCTCCAACCCAGACATATTTCTTTTTGCTGCTTTTCTATGGTCCAGTGTATTTTCCTCTTCTTTTTAGATTTCACCCTTGGTGTCACAGGACTGTCAGAACAATTTGCTTTTCTTCTGAATAACACATCATGTGAGAGTCATTGCTGACATGTGTTTTCAACCCCTTTATTGGGACTTGAGGCCTTGTTTGATACACCAACAGCTTGGCAGAGAAGCAAACAACAGGTTCTGGCTCCCTTCTTGTGGCAGAGCATGTTGGATAAAAAGATTCTTTAATTACCCAGGTTTTAACCCAAGTTTAGTTAGCAAGATGATTGAGGTTGAGGCTACAAACTCGGATTTCCTCTTTGCTATCAGCAAAAGCAAAAAGTTTTCTCTCTCACTTTAGAGTTTGGACAACCGCCTCCCTTTTTTAGATGAGCCATGGCAGGGATGACACACAGAAAATGTCAATCAAACATTATACATTCAAAGCTCCTCAGTTTCCCTCTGTATTGCTGTTCCTGGGGCTTTGAATGGACCCTAGTTTGGTTTCTGCTGCTGTGAACAAAAACAACTTGAGGTTGAAAATATTTATTTGGTTTATACATCCTGATCACAATTCATCACTGAGGGAAATCAGAGCAAGAAGTGAAGCAGGGCAGGGACCTAGAGAGAGGAGTTGATGCAGAGGTCATAGAGAAATGTCACTTATTGGCTTGCTTCACCTGAGTTGCTGGGTCTGCTTTCTTATAGAAGCCAGGGCCGTGTGTGTATGTGTGTGAGAGAGAAGGGGGGCAGGTAGGGAGGGAGAGAGAGAGAGAACAGGGCCTTTCCACATAATTAAGAAAATGGCCCTGTAGATATGCCCATAGGTCAATCTAATGGAGGCAAGTTTTCAGTTGAGGTTTCTGCCTCCCAGGTGACTCTAGTTTGTGCCAAACTGACAAAACTAACCATAACTGTGTGTTATCTATAGTCTTACATTATCACCAGAACTTTTTAATAATCTCCCTACAGAAAAGAGTGCACTCACTGATCCTCATAGGATTCTTCGTTTCTTCTCTACAACAAGAGTCTTAGAGAAGCCATGTGATACTCAAACCCAGTACAAGACCTGGAGCTAGAAGCCAGTGGATAACATGGATTTGAGTTCTTACTCCTGGGTCCTAAAGCTGGGTTCATGGAAGGCAGAAGCTTTATCCTCTTCACCTGGGTTTCTTTAATTTCTACCAATATTTTTTATTCCTATTTGAGAGGCAGTTGCTGCGGACACAAAATGCTCAGAAACCCAAACCTCTAAACAGTGACTGGCAAATAAGTAGACCTGATTTTGAGATGGGCCTATGGCTGTAGTGATAGTCTGAGCCCAATGCTAACCAAACACACTAGAGGGACCCCATCTGGAGATATAGGTGTACAGTACAGTAATTAGGACCCAGAGTGAAAGACTAGCTGATGCAAAGACTCAATGACCACAGAAACTGTAAGTGCTCAGTGTGGCTGGTTCTGAAGGGAAAGAGCTTGAGGAGGAAAGAGGTGTAAGTTCCCAGGCTATGTTAAGGACTTTTAGCATCAGTTATTGCACCATGAAAAGGCAGCAAAGGGTTTTCAGCTTAGTATATGTTTTGGTTGGATCTGAGTTCTAGAAGGATCACTTGGCGGCATGCCAAAGATGGGTAGGAGGCTAAACACAAGGAGGACCTTTCTGCTCACCGCTGGGATACTTCTATGAATCATGTGAACAGTGGTCCCCACCATTTCAGGAATGTTCTTTTTTAGCTTTCCCTCCTTACAGATATTATGTTCCCCCTCTACAGGGAGGGTGTGGTAAGAGCATCAGGCACTTCAGAGGATGCAACACCTTCTTACAGCCATGAGGCAGCAATTCCTTTATGCTCCAGAACAGAATGATGGTCTGTAGATAGAAAAACTTTATTTTGCCACCTCATCTTAAGGAATCTGTGTGGAAGTGGAGACTGAATAAGATGCTAACGACAGGGTGCTCTATCATGTCAAAACAATTGGCAATGCCAGTTTCATTTGATGACAAAAGTCTTCTTTGAGCTCAGGCTCTGTAAGAACACAGGACCCAACTTGGCACCACTCTGTGGAGAAGCAGAATGAGTTCCAGGCATATTGGAGGCACCCAGAAAACATTCCTTCCCTTCTCCCTTTATCTGCCTCTCTTTAAGGCTGCTCCCTCTCAGACCTAGAGCTGGAACCTTACAGTCCTTACCATACCCAGTGCAGTCTGGACCACTTCCTTTCTGACCTGTTCTTCCTGTTATCCCAGCTCACCCTGTGGTGCCCAGCCCTAGACAATCTGTGGTTTTCCCTCCCACCTCAGGGTGCTCTGATATCAGCATGGCATATCTCTTCATCTTTCTCAAGTTTTTTATCAAATATCATGTCAGCGAGGCCTCCCCTAACCAAATCCCCCTTCTCTCTCACACACGATTACTTCACTTCTTTTCAGCTTTTTTCTCCCATAGCACTCGTCACCTTCTAATGTGATACATAGTTTGATTATTTAGACTATGAAATTTAAAAAGAATTAGTTGCATTATTGGATTCAGTCTCTTGCCAGTCACATGGAAGGTCTGCACAGCCGGAGGCACTTCCTCATTTGCTCTTTGCTGCCCTTCAAGTGTGCAGAAGCATCCAAGGCTCTCCACTGACTGATCAAAGGAATGGATGAAACACTGTCTTAGCACCTACCTAAATGCCATCTGAAATAGTGGGAGTAGGTAGGGATGTGGTACTGAGGATTCTCAACTGCCCTGGGACAGCCTCTTACAGTCTGGTGGATAGAGACCCTGACTACCTACCTCTCCTTGCTTGGAAAATGGGATTAGTCTCTGCCTTGTTAACAGTCTGCCATAAGAGGTGCTTTTATTTTGTTTTTATTTTAGCCCTTAGACATTAGTACGCACAAGTACTGGAGGTGCAGAAACCAACATTCTGCTCCAGCAGCCCTTCCCGTCAATACCGTGAGACCATTTAAAGTGCTCTTCTTGTTCGGGCACAGCTCCTTAAACGTAGAAGCAATCTCTTAGTGAACCAAATAGCAGTGCAGGGAGGGCCTCACTGTGGATACAGTTCTGAGTATGTGGCCCACATCCATTTCCTTGGCAACCTTGGGGATCTGAGGAAGTTGCTGTGTGTAAAAGTGGAACTGATATGATTGTATCTTGGTAATGGTGTGTGTTGAAATTGATTGACTGATTCATTCATTATATTTATTCATATTCAGAAACTCAACAAAATAAAAGGGTTACAGAGAAATAAATTATAGTAGTGGATCTTTCTCTAAATAGCATATAACACTAACTACTGTAATAATGCATAAAAAATAAACATTCATATGTATTGATAAAATATATATTAATATATGTACATATACACATGTTCATATATATATGACAAAGGAAAACTCTTGTATTGGCTAGGCTTCTGCTGCAAAAGTGGAACTTTAGTGGCTTTTGTTTGTTTCTTTTGTAGCTGTGGGTCAGCCAGAGTGATCCGAAACCAGGTGGGCCAGGTTCAAGTCTGCTACAGGGAGGGCATGAAAAGTTAGGAACAACAGTCTAATGTATTATAGGTTTTACTGCTGGCTATAGAAGTTAGTAAAGGTTTCATGGAGGTGGTAACTTTGATTTGCCTAGAAGGATGAACAGATTTCAAGACAGACAGGCAGTATATAGCCTATGCAGATACATGAAGATTTTTAAAAGAGACTTTTAAAATGGTGTATTTTAATGGTAACACATATAGTTACTGTAGCAAGGTAAAATAGTTATAGGAAGTTGAAGCAGTCATCAGTTTCTGTTTATGAAGCTCAAATCTCATATCACAAAGACAAATAGAGAACAGATAACCAAGTACAATTTTTTTGTGTGTAAACTTTTATTTTCTCTTTTTAAAATTGTTTTCATATAGTATATTTTTATCGTATTCTTAACCCTCTCCTTATGCCTCACAGAATCTCCCAATATCCCTTGCCACTCAACTTCATGTTCTCTATCAAAAAAATAAGAAACAAGAAAAAACAAAAACATGAAAAATCAAAACAGATTACAAAAATAAAATCAATAAGAAAAAAATACTAAAGAAACAAAAAGGTTGGGATCAATTTTGACCAAGCACGGTCTTATTTAGCAACAAAAGTATGGGCTCCAAAGGGAGGCAAGATTGTATTTTTAGTGGCTAGTTTTGGTACAGGGAGCAAGATGTTTTTTATAGTCACTGCTTTACCTGATCATTGCAGTCTGTGAAGGCCATCCTAATGTATAAAGGGGCAGTATAGTGTATAAAGGAGCAGACAAAACCTCTCGTGGATGGAGCAACTTGCTTAATGACTTACAGCTAGCAAGCCAATGGCTTATAGCTGCCAAGTAAGTCTGTACCTATATAAGCATAAACTTCACTCATGTACACATTTTTTTTTTTCTTCTTAAATGGGGCTGCTTTAAGAATCACTTAAGCACGTGGCTTTGAGTGTCTGTTCTGCACATGCAGTTCTATACTTGTTAAAAAGGACCCTTAGCAGAGTAAATCATGTCTAAGGGCTTCCCTCAAGGCAATCTTCAAATCTGATCCTTTTATTTCATCCATCTTTAGGATACTTCTAGCAAAGTAGGATTCTTACCTAGCTTGTGACTCGAAAGTGCTGACTGGGCATGGTGAGATGTTTTGGATCTCTCTCCCTTTCCCCCAGTTTATATGTGCATGTCATTAAGTGTTCAGAAATGCAGGAAGACAAGCTTAACAGGTTCCTCCAGGGCCAGTGAAGGCTAGAGCAGCAGCTGAGCCAATAGTAAGTCCAGCATGTTCTACATCTGCCCAGGGTGAGTTCTGCTGCATTGCAGAACACAGACCCATGCCAGCAAAATGCTCCCACCCGCAGTGTCTAGCACTTAGAGTGTCTATTTTTTGTTTTTTTTCCCATAATTCCTTGACACCTGCAATTGCATCTCCCTGGGCCTGCTAAACTTCAGCATCACTTTTTAGGCAAGAATCTCTAGAGGACCTTGGGTGGGTTGTTAAACATTGGCAAACATCTTTGTGTGTTCCATCTCTGTGGTCTAAAATTGGATGAAAGTATGTTTCTGACACATTGACCTTGAGCTCAGGAAGCTGGCAGAACTGGTTTCCTCTGTTCAAAAACCATCACCTCTGGTCATTTAAAATGTACCACTGGGTAGTGCTTACAGACAGGGATTTCTTCTTATTGATTGCTGTTTGCTGTCTCTTGATCCTCCAGGTCAGGGATGCACCAAAGTGGCTGTCTTTCAAGATGATGATGATCGTGGGAAATCTATGTCTAAGACTGGTCCAGAGAGGATGCACACAAGGAATGTTGCTGAAGGCACAAGCAAGAAACACAGCATCTTCCTGAGACCTGCCATCATCCCACAGACTGCTTCTACCTCGACGGACCTTACTTTTAGGATTTTGATGTCATTTGCCTAAAACTTTTGTGGAGTCCAGACAAGACTACCCCCCCCACATACACACACCACCAACTAAGATAATATTTTATTTTTGTACCCTATAATCATCCTGGTTTTAGCTTTAGCTGTTTTTTCCTAAGAATCCCAAGCTACCTTTGTTACTAGTGTTCTTTTTGGGTCCACTTCAAAATGATTGACTTAAGTTTCCTGACAGAGGAGGAACATGATGCCATTTTAAAGGTTCTGCAGCGGGATGCAGCCCTGAAGAAGGCCGAAGAGGAGAGAGTGAGGTAGGAGTCCAGAAGAGTGCTTGGGATGAGGGAAGGAAGGAGCGGTCCACAGAAAATACGAAAATACAGCTGTTTTCTTTTCAATCATAACTGGTAGTTTGACTTGCAGCCTAAACTTATACATTCCAATTTTAGGTCCACTTCCTGGACAGAACTTTTTCCTCCTTGTTTGTCTGTTTGTCTTTCTTTCTTTTTTTCCTTCCTTTCTGGTTTGGTTTGGTTTTTTTTTATGACATGGTTTATTTGTGTAGCTTTGGAGCCTGTCCTGGAACTGACTCTGCGTATGAGGCTGGCCTCGAACTCACAGAAATCCTGCTGCCTCTGCCTCCTAAGTGCTGGGATTAAAGGTGTGTGCCACCACAACCTAGCTCCTGATGTTTCTTAATTTACCACTGTACTCCTGCCAGAAATAGAGTCTCCATTATAGACTTTAGCTAAGTGTGTGAGTAGATTTGTAGTTCAAGCTGCTGGAGTGTGTCGGGGGTGAGATGGGACCACTTCAGCTCATAGTTTGAGATCAGTGTGGGCAATATAGTGAGATTCTACCTCCTCAAACAGAAACATACCCATACATGCCTTTGACTCCGTTTAAAATGAGGCATAGAACCAGGCACAATGATTTATGTCTGTTTTGTAGTGCCAGAATTTGGGAGGCTGAGTCAGAAAGATTGCCTAGAATTCAGTCCTAGCCTGGGTTATTATATAAAGCCCCATCTCTTAAAAAATGAGATGAAACAAAAAAACAAAAACAAAAATCAAGCAAACACACACAGAGAAAAGGGAGCTGGAGGGACAGTCCAGTCATTTAAAAGTTTGCACCTAGGCATGATGACCCACCAAACATGACCACACGTGTTTATAATCTCATTGCTGGGAAGGCAGAAACTGAGGCTGTCTGGAGGCTTACTGGCTATCCATCATAGCTGAATGATGTGTTCTAGGTTCAGTGAGAGACTCTGTATGAAAAAACATAAGATAGAGAACAATTGAGGATGAATACATATTGTCAGTCTCTGGTCTCCATATGTTCTTGAGTGCATGCACATGGGTACATATCCAATACTGCCTATGGAAAATAAAGAAAAAGTTAAAAAAGCAAGAAAGGAGAATAAATGTAGTTTGTAGTTTTTGTAGTTGTGTGTGTGTGTGTGTGTGTGTGAGAGAGAGAGAGAGAGAGAGAGAGAAAGAGAGAGAGAGAGAGAGAGAGAGAGAGAGAGAGAGAGAGGAGAGAGAGAGAGAGAGAGAGAGGCCAGGGATGAGGGAGAGAATTGAGATTGAGACAGTGTTGCTACATAATCTAGTCTGGCCTCAAATTCAGGATCTATGAGCATGTGTTACTATATGCCCAGCTAAAAATTCTCTGACTTTTTTTTTTTGGTAAAGAATTGTGACCTAAGTTAAATTTTAATTTTTAAAATTTAAAAATAAGAGAAGCAGTTCATATTTCTGAATGCTTTTGTTATTTCTGTAATTGGTTTTAAGAGCAAAATGACAAGTAGTCTCCAAACAGGTCAAGTTTCCATTTGACTTGGGTCCTTCAAAGAAAAGTGCCCACTTGACTTTCTACCCCTTTTGGATAGACCCCAAATGTTCCCTGTCTTTCCCTCATCTCTGCATGGAAGGAACCCTAGAGCAGGCTGCTGAAGACCAGAATTTGTTATTCTCTGTTTCTTCTAAGGTCTGGGTTCTGCCACCTACTCTCTCTGTAATCATAGGCTTTGAAAGCAGTGACGGAGTTCCTGAATGTAAATAAGCCATGCTGTTATTTCCTGGAATACCAGCCCTACAAGTGATGGGTTTATTTGTATTGATGCCGACTGAACATTTTATTAAACAATAACAACAAACAAGCCTCAATTCAAGTACTATAGCATGTCTGATCATTGCCACTGGCGACAGTGAATGAACAGTGCTTGGCAAGTTACAAGAGGCTTAATATGCTCATTATTTCTCCTGATCTTGCTCTCTCTTGTGCAATTGAGCAATGGAGTGAGATATGACCACCCAGTTGATTACCTGTGGAAATTTACTATGTGACAGGTGGGTGAGTTGCCCAAATAGGAGGTGTGAGACTCAAATCCTAATCTCTACTGACTTCTTCTCTGTCTGAGACAAGCCAGTGGATGACAAGGAGCTGCGATCATGAGAATGGGAATGAACATGCTTTCTCCCACATCACCTGTAACGCTGTGTGGGGTCTCCTCAGAAATGTAAATGACTGATACCAATTCAGCCACTAGAACTTTCCAGTATCATCAATGCTCCACCCATTCACAGTTTACAAACGTTTTGCTAAACTTTATCCTCTTGTGGTTCTCGTAATAGCCCTGAACTGTGGCAGGATGAGGATTGTACATCTAGTACAGCTCGGCCATGAGCTCTGCAGGGGGTGTAGGGGGTGCGGTGGGTGCTGTATGCCCTTGGCTCTGCTGTCCTGAAGGAGCCTGACAGGTTTCTGAGGGTTCCTGGCACTGCTGTTTTGTTGCTGTTGTAAATATATGATGGGAAGAAGCCTAGAGAACAAAAAAAAAAAATCTTGTGTCAGCCCTAGCTGCTAGCACTTCTTGGACATCTTTCTAATGAGGCACCAAGAATCTCTTGTGGTCTTGACCAGGGGTGGGGCCAGGATCTTAGGATTAGTGCCAATGAGCACTGGAAAGGACAGATGGTCACAGGACTATGGATCCTACTGAAAGAGTCCCATTGATGGGTTCTGCACTAGGAAGGTTCTTGTTCTGGCACCAAGTTGCTTTAGGGCCAAGGGATGGATATGTGGGGAGTGGTTCTCAGTGTCTTCTGTATCTGGAACAGGGCAGGAATTTTTTGTTTCTGAAAACAACCCTCCTAGGGCTTTGGTTCAGCATCTCCTCTGTAATCCTGCACAGTTTGGTCACTCTTTGGTCAGTTATGACTTGATAGCTCCTGAAAGGTGTGTTGTTGTTAATCTGCCTCAGTCATTTTACAGACAGGCAGGATGGCAAAGCAGGGTGAGGGGGAATGTATTACCCAGGGTCACCCAGCCGGTCAGTGATAAAGCCATGGTCATGGTCCAGTACTTTGTGTCTTACTCATGCTGCTCACTGGAAGTTTTCTTTCAGACCTGAACAATGAGAGTTCAGTTATGACACAGGGACCTTGGGGTCAAATCCCATCACTGGTACTTAGTCAGTTGTGGTTCATTAGGACAAGTCACTTGTCTCCTTTCTGAGCTCCAAACAGAGACCGAGAATGACCAGGTACTGACCAAATCAGATTGTAAAGCTGATTTTAATCTTCCTAATGTCTAAAAGGTGATGGGTACATCAAATCCTCCTACCATTCAGCTCATGCCTCTCAAAAGGCAAAGAGTGCCGCCTAATAGTATAGCTCCTAATCAGGGAATTACTCCCCAAAGTCTCAACTATTTTTAAGACAGCAACATTTAGCTGCATATCTTATAAAGGATGAAACTGCCCTGGAAAGGTGATGTGAATGGTATTTGAAGATAATTGCAGACATGGTCCCAACCCTCAAGAAATTTACAATCTCTCACCTTTATCTATTTAAAGGATTATCAATTAGAAATTTGAAAATCTAAATTTTGCTTTAATATGATTTTATAGCTTTGGTTGTTCTTCTTTTTGTCTAAGCCAAAAACTAGGTATCTATTAACTATAGTTAGCATCATTAGAAAAGCAGACCTGCCACTAGTATCTATCCTGTATGTGTGTAAGGTGTGTGTGTGTGTGAATGCAAGCATGTATGTGTGTCATGAAATACATGTATGCATCCGAGAGAAACCTTAGGTATTGGTTCTCTACTTGCATAGTTTTGGGGACACAGTCTCTTTTACTGTAGACCTCTACAGGCATCAGGCTATGTGGCCTATGAGTGATAATCCTGTCTCTGCCTCCCACCTTGCTGAAAAAGTACAGAGCTTATAAGTGTGTGTTGCTGTTCCTGGTTTTATGTTGGTTCTGAGGATTGAGGTCAGATCCTCATGCATGTGTAGAAAGCATTTCTGCCATTGAGCCATCTCTCTCTAGCTCCTTCCCCTTCCTCACTGTGTAGTCCAGGCTAGCTTCAAGTTGTAGTGTTCCTTCTGCCTCAGCTTCTCATGTGCTAAGATTTCAGTTGTAAATGGATTTCTTATGTTAATTGTTTTGGGCATTGGGAATACAGCCATCCCATAGCCCTGAGGAAGTCAGTGAAGGACTCTTGCACTGTTTCCTACAAAGCCAGGTACCGATTCAGAATCCTGTCAGTGGGGCTATAAATAAGATTTATATTTCCATGGAAGCTGGCTTGCCACTTTTTATACATCTAATGCTTTCAGTTGCTCATGTTCAAATCCATGCAAGATACTTTGGGGATGATGTAAGTTTTATGTTGCCTTTCACCCTGATTTTATGGTGATAAAAATGTGAGCATCATGCAGGAGACATGCCCATTTCTTAAACCACCCAAGCTGTCAGTGGCTGCATATGGTATTGGACCCAAGAATATCCTCACAAAGTCTCTAGGGTACACATGAGAAGGCAATAGCCATAGATTACTCTTAAGGACACATCTGCCTTCTGTGCTATTCCTACTTTAGTCAGAAGCATTGGGCTCAAGTTACTATCATCTTGTGTCCTTAACTCAAGTGCAGATGTTTGATAGGTTGACAGAGAAGCAGACATCAAGATAGATGTTTTCCTCTCTTCCACCCTGGCCCTCTGTCTGATTCTTCCATCCTTGAGAGGAACATTACTACACACACACATGTGTAATTTTAGACTTTTATGGTTTGAAAATGACATACTGCTGAGGTGGTGTTTCCTGTGCTTTGCGTCACCCTGCCAGCAGGAAATTGATGCACATATCTGTTTGTACACCACACCAGCACCATGTCCCAACCCCCATATGCATATAACCACATCTACAGTGATGGGCGTTTTTTGCAGTAAATACCATCTCAACCGCCACCACATCTTATGATTCTCAGCTGCCTCTGTAGCACATTGCTTCTTTTTAAACGAAGGCAGTTTTCACTGAAGAACTGTTTTCCAGGACCTCTGGTGGCATTCTCCATGAAAGCAGAGCAAAAAGAAATCAGTGTTTTTCCTGGGGCTGCAGCATTGAGAAAGTTTCACATGCATTTTCCTTTTGTTCTCAGAGCAATGTAGTTCAACCTCCTCCAATGGATGGGGAAATAGACTGGAAGAGGCTAAGCAGCCTGCAGGATAACACTCTTGCTGATCCAGCCCCAAAGCTTTGTGCTTCCTCACGCTGTGCTGAGTCTCAGCAGATTGTGGGAATCTATGATGTGCTTTGCATCTCAAAAATACATTCCTTATGATCTTAAGAGACATTTCAGTCCTTTTTCTTTCCAGGTATGTTGGCTTCCAGATTCTCCATCAATACGTAAGAGAAAAAATGATAGAAAGAATGAAGTGTGATTGCTACTTTATAACCAAAATCTTGTTAGGCTCTGCCAAGCAGAGTGGGATTGCCGAGAGTCAAGCTGACTTCTGGGTTTGGTTCTGTGTTAGCCCGGGCAAGTCTCCCAAGTTCTCTGGGCCTGAACCATTAGACAAGGAGGCCATTTTTTTTCTATTTTTTTTCTTCTTTATTTATTTTGTATTTATCAAAAAAAAAAAACCCAGTAAAATGAATTTAAAATGCTGAAAAGTTAACAATAACTATAAAGAAGATAAAAATCATAAGCATGACTTATCAAGGGTGATAATGCAAATAAGATTGCTACACATATATTTACTTTGTGTTCAGCTTTCCCTCTGAATTTTTTTTTCCATCCCTGTATATCCTTATTCAAGGTCCCTTCCCCCTCTCACCACATCAGGTCATTTTACTTCTCCACAACTCCCCATCCCCTCCCTGGGCAGGGAGCAGACAGTCCTATGGTGCCACTGACCCAATAATGCTTGGATCAGTCTCCACTCCTGGCCAAATCCAGTTTTGTCCCCCCTCCCTCAAGAGTGAGTCAGGTGTTCCTATAGTTGGAGTGGGGTCCGAAGGGTCAGTCCAGGGTGTTTCTGATCCCAAGCTGTTCAGTGGTTGTGGTTTGCCGCTTGGGCATGCTTGGCTTTTTTTCTTGTTTGTTTGTTTAGAGACCACTAATGAGTGAGTACATCCCCTGATTATCTTTCTGAGATTGTGATACCTCGCTCAGGAGGATATTCTCCCCAAATCCATCCATTTGCCTGCAAATTTTAGAATATCATTTTTTCTTACTGCTGAGTAGTATTCCATTGTGTAGATGTACCAGTTTGTTAATCCATTCTTCAGTTGAGAGACATCTAGGTTGTTTCCAGGTTCTTGCTATTACAAATAATGCTGCTATGAACATAGTTGAGCTAATACCTTTGGAGTGTGAATGTGCCTCTTTAGGGTATACACCCAGAAGTGGTATTGCTGGGTCCTTGGGGAGATTGATTCTCAATTTTCTGAGAAACTGCCATATTGCATTCCAAAGTGGCTGAACAAGCTTACA
>PVIH01013163.1:0-14316 GCA_004025045.1 Sigmodon hispidus
GACCAAAGATGTGAGCTACTACTATTTGGGGATTAGCCAAGAACTCACAGAAACACAGAAAGATCTCTTTCTCTGGAATTATGGAATTAAAGGCATAGGTCACCACTGCAAGTCTTTCCCCATGCTGGAATTGAAGTCATGAGTGACCACCTTCTGACCTTCCTGAATTGACTATAAGAAGATCTATTTTTGGAAATTCTACACTGATTTTAATATATACATATATGTCATGTAATCACAGTCTATCATTCTAAGCATAATGTCTGACTTGTATCTTTGAATTTGCTTTCATCTGCTTCAGAAGAAAGCTTTATTGAAAGTAGTTGAGGGAGGCACTAATATATATTATGTTATTATGCATCATTTGATGGCTAAGTTCCTTTAATAGAACTGTGGAGTCTAACATTAAGAGCATGGTCATGAAAACATTGCCAGGTAAATAACAGGGTCATATGTTTACTATTTGAAAGGGTAGAATCATAATTTAAATTAGATTTTGGTTAGTTATTCCAGGAATATCTATAGCACTATTATGCTAGTGTATCTTACAGGCTGGGCAATCATGTGTGAATATGCATATCTCTATGAACATTTACATGTATTCTACATACTCATACTTTATTGATTTTTAATTTGTTATGTCCCAGTTGAGTGATTGTACTGTTTTACTAATTAGAGATAATAAGAGGTCATATAGTTGTAATAGTTAGCATGTAAGGAGGTTCTGGTAAGGTATATTGTACAACAAACCATGATTACCACATAATGTAAAAGAAAATGTATTTTGAAAAGTTACCATGTTGAACCAATTCTCTAAGTGGGAATCTGGCTTGCTGTCAACTTAAGTATGATTGACATAATTGTATAACTACCTCATAGTTCAGAGTTTACAGCTTGTAAACTATAAAAAGACTGACTACCAATAAATGATGAGATGCAAGTCATGCATAATTTAAAGTCTTACACATTTTTATGAACACATATTACATTAGTAATAGGAAGACTCACAAAAATTGTTACTAAGTATTAAATACAATTCATTAAATGCAGATATAATATGCAGAAATTTGTATTCATAAATATGCAGGAGTCTTACAGTACATAGTTCCAGTTGAAAGATTGTACAGCAAGTTATCAAAATTGAAGATTGTAAAATACTGAGTACAGAAACTGTTGAGATATGTATAGTCAAATATAGAGAAGAGCATAGGTATTACATAACATAAATAGTTTCACATTTATGTTTCAAAAAATTAACAAATTCTTTATGTAATTTTCTGTTTGAGAATATAATTAACAAATGTCTGGTGTAAAGTCATAATTAAAAATAAATTGGTCTTTATTCTATATAATATATAACATATTGTATAATCTAGTAATTCCTTTCAAAATAGTATTTTTAAAGAAAATATGCATTTTTATATAAAAACCATGTATGAAATTTAACCACAATGAATTCAGAAAGCTTGCTAAAGACATCAAAAGCACATAAAAATACATGAAAATATTTTATTTTAATTTTGGTAAGTGGTATATATCCAGAAAGCTGTCCATTTATCTAAGTTTTTCCAAATTTTTGGAGTACAAGTTTTTAAAGTATGACATATTAATTTTCTGAATTTCCTTGGTGTCTGTTGTTCTGCCCCCTTTTCATATTTGATTTTGTTAGTTTAGATACTCTCTCTTTAACTTTTGGTTAGTTTGGATAAGGGTTTGCTTATATTGTTGACTTTTTTGAATAACCAACTCTTTGTTTCATTGATTCTTTGCATTCTCTTTGTGTTAATGTTATTGATTTTAATCCTTGGGTTTATTTCTTGAATCTACTCCTGGGTTAGTTTGATTCTTTTTTTTTTGTTGTTATGAACAAAGAAGTCACACTTTCTATCCTTATATATCCTTATTCAAGGTCCCTTCCCCCTCCCACCACATCAGGTCATTCTCTCTTTTCCACAACTCTCCATCCTCCCCATTACCTCCCTGAACAGGCAGCAGACAGTCCCAAGGTCCCACTGCCCCAGTATTGCTTAGTTCAGTCTCCACTCCTGGCAAATCCAGTTTTCTCCCTCCAACCTCAAGACTGAGTCAGGTGTTCCTCTAGGGGGAGTGGGATCCAAGGAGTCAGTCCAAGGGATTCTTTTTGTTATAGAGTTTTCAGCTGTGATGTTTAGTTTCTTCTGTGAGGTTTCTCCAAATATTTTATGTAGACACTTCTTGCTATGGCTCTCTTCTGAGCTTGCTTCTGTTTTGTGTCCTATAAATTTGAGTATATTGTGGATTAATTTTCATTTAATTCTAGGAAGTCTATAATTTCCTTCTTTACTTCTTTCTTGAGATGGTTCATTTGAGAGACATTCAGTTTCCATGAATTTGTAGGTTTTTTGTTGTCTGTGTAGTTGGTGAACTCTAACTTTAGTTCATGGTAGTCTGATAGAACACAAGGTGTTATTTCATTTTTTCATATATATTCATATTTCCTGAGTAAGTGGGAAATTTTAGAGAAGGTACATGGATACTGCGGAAAAAGGTATATCCTTTAAGTTTGGGTAAAATGTTTTATATATATATATATATATATATATATATATATATATATGTATATATATATGTTAAGATTATTTAAGTCATAACATCTTTTAGATCCATTATTTTTCCTATAATTCTTTTTCTAATAGACTTATCCATTGGTGAGAGTACAGTGTTAAATATTCTCACTGTTAGTGTCTATGGCTTGATGTGCAATTTAAAATTTATTAATAGTTCTTTAACATATGTGTCTACCATCATATTGGAAGCATAAATGTTCAGAATTTAGACTTCATCTGAGGGATATTTTTTCATTTGATGATTATATAATATCTTTTCCAATTTGTTTTGATTAGTTTTAGGTTGAAGTCTCTTTTGTTATTTGTTAAGTTAGCTACACAAGGTTGCATAATAAGTAAATTTAATTGGGAACTCTTTTTCCCAACCCTTTACTCTGAAGTAGTGTCTGTCTTAAATTTGAGGTGTGTTTCTTGTATGAAGCAGAAAGATGGATTTTGTTTTCATATCTATATTGGTAATTTGTGCCTTTTTACAGTTGAATTGAGTCCATTGATATTAAAGAATGTTAATGACCAGCAATTGTGAATTCCTATTATTTTTGGTGGTAGTTTGTGTGTGTGTTTCTCTTCTTTGGGGTTTACTTTTGTGGAAGTATCTATTGCTTGTGGTTTTGAAGGTTCATCTAACTCTCTTAGGTTGGAGTTTTCTTCTAGTATTTTCTGTAGGACTATATTTCTGGATAGATATTTTATAATTCTGGTTTTGTCATGGAATATCTTGTTTGCTCCATCTATGGTGATTAAGAATTTTGCTAAGTGTAGTAGTTAGTCTGGCATCTGTGGCCCTATGGCCTCTTAGTATCTGCATATCATCTTTACAGGACCTTTTGGCTTTCATAGTTTCCATTGAGATGTTGAATGTTATTCTGTTGAGTCTGCCTTTATAAGTTACTTGGCCTTTTTTCCTTTGGAGCTCTTAGTATTCTTTCCTTATTCTGTAGGTTTTGTGGCTTGATTATTACATGGTTTTCATACTTTTTTAGTCTGTTTGATGCTCTGTAAGCTTCTTATATCTTTATAGGCATTTCATTCTTTAGGCTGGGAAAGTTTTCATCTAAGATCTCACTGAATAGATTTTCTGTGCCTTTGATCTGGTATTATTCTTCTTTCAATGTTAACAATTCTTAGGTTCGGTATTTTTATGGTGTCCCATATTTCTTCAGTGTTTTGTGTTATGACTTTTTTGGTGTTAGTGGTTTTTGTGTGTGTGTGTGTGTGTGTGTGTGTGTGTGTGTGTGTGTGTGTGTGTTAATAAACCCTAAATTGGAATCACCAAATAACAGGGAAGACAAGGTTCCAATGAGACATCTCTTGCCACAAAATAAAATCTTCAGTGCAAGGAATATGTTACCTCTAATCTATTTTTAGATGAAAGGGTCCCATGGAAACATCCAAACAACCCAGACTATTTCCAAGACTGTAAGTTGCTCTCCACAAACTAATGGTAAGGCCTAATTGCTGAAGACAACACCTACATAACTGGCTGAACATGAAGAAATAGAGCTTCTCCCCTACTGACTCATTTTTATGGTACTGTAAGGTACTCTGTACACTACAAGAGATTAAAAGTAAATACCAGCATATCTACAAATCCTGTGAATGACAAGAGTGATCTGTCTGCAAGATACACTGCTGCAAAGTGGCACAAAAGTTGTGAAGTAATCAATCAGCCATTATCCAATTCTCTATGAGGCTCATTCCATGAGTAGTAATCTTTGACCAACACTGTACATGTCTAGATAAGCCATAGACCTAGGGGAAAACTAAACACTAATGCTCTTCTAAAGGAACATAACAATAAAATGGCTAACAATATTCTCTACACTCATATATCAGTATCTTGTTCTGTTATCATCAGAGAAGCTTCCTTCTGCAATAGATGGGATCAAATATAGAGTCTCAAACTTAGAAACTGTTCAGATAGTGAGAGATCTGGAACACTCAGTACTGAATGGGATTTCTCCATCAAATCCTTGCCCTCAGGGTTCAGGAAACTCTGCAGAAGAGGCAGAAGGATTGTAAGAACCAGAGTAAATAAAAAACATTAAGGAAACAAAGCCTTCTAGACACAACAGATCTGATGCACATATGAATTCAGAGACTGTCAGTATGTACAGGTACTACACAGGTCTAAACCAGATAAAGTCTAAGGTCTCTGATGAGAAATAGATTTCAGCCCCCATTCCTAACACAGAACCATCTCAAACTGATAACTGCTTCCAAATAAAAGATTAGTTTTCTATGAAGGAGTTTTACACGCTATACAAGCCACACTCAATGGCAAACTCAGTTCCAAGCGGTAGATAACCAACAAACTCAATGGTAATTTTAAAGCAGTTTTTGTTAGTTTGATTTTGTGGTTTTGTTTTTGTTTTTTGTTTTTAATCTCACAATGTTTTATCTGTGCCCTTTTTTTGTATTTACAGACCCTTTTCTTATATATTATGGTCTCTGATTATGTTTTATGGAGTTCTGTATGTCTGAATGTGTGTGTCTCAGAGTCCTATGTGAATTTTTTTTGTACATTTTCATTAGCTCTTTTTGTTCTGTTTGTTTTTATTTTATTTTATAATCTATGTTTTCAGAGTCCTATTTGTATTGTAATGAGAAAAAGAAAGAGTATAGATATGAGTAGGAGAAGAAGTGGAGAGGATCTGGGAGGAGATGGAGATGGAAACTAGAACACGCATATATTGCATTATGTGGAGAGCTGCGTGTAGCCACGCCTTGCATTCTCCCTACATGAAAATATGGCACTGGCTTCTGCTCTCCACCTTCCACATGGTGAGTGCTCTCAGTGGCAAACTATCCCATAATTTGCTAGGCTGAGAATCTGGCTTGCTTCCGTGTACCTGGACCTGTAGTCAGTGCCCACCAGGTGTACTGGGTTGGCTGCCCAGAGGCTATTTAGACTGCGGGCCGGTTTTCCACAGAGCAGAATGAGAGAGAACATGTAGCAAGTCAGTCAGTACTTAGTAAGTAAGTCAGAAGTCAGAAATCAAGGTTCCTGAATAAAACTGCTGAAAGAAGAGCCTGAGTGTCGCGTATTCCTTGTTGGGATGAGGTTGAGCATGACAGTATTTAAAATCTATTTTTAATAAAATAATTACCAAAAATGTCAGTGACAGGACAAGGAAAGGCTGAAATACTCACAAATTAAGGAAGCTGGATCAGATATTACAACTAAGTGATACTTGATACTGGATTATGGACCCATTAAGGATATTATTTTGATAGACAGTAAGTATGATGTTGTTTGTGAGTTAGATGGTGGCATGATAAAAGCATTTGCAATGTAATTTCATGGAAGGACGCTCTTTGATTTTAGGATCTGTATATCAAAGAATTAGAAGATAATAGAATATTATCTCTTTAAATTTCTACCTAAACATTCAGAGAAACAATGTACACAAATATGCATAATAAATGAATAACAAATGTAGTAGTAAACACAGGATTGAGGGATCTGTTTCAAGTCTATACAGGAAGCATTTGTAGTATTCTTGCAATGTTTTTTCTGAGTAGATAATTTTAAAAGAATGCTGTACTATTCTTCCAGTGACCCTTGTCCCTAAAGGAACATGCAGGAACTGACAACAGAGAAGTAAAATTGGATCACATGTAATTTATAAAGAACTATCAATGACAACAGACAAACTGTCATTGCTGTGCAAGACCAAGAGCTGCTAATGGACATTGAATATCATTTCCTGATTTGCAGGGAAAAAAACATTTTAGAAAGTTAATGTAGGTAGTTACATGATCCCCAAAGAACATCAAAAATATTAAATTGTATGTTTTGAAACATATTTCATGGGCTGGAGTGATGATAAAGAGGTTAAGTGCACTGACTGTTATTCCAGAAGACCTGAGTTCAATTTCCAGCAACCACATGGTGGCTCACAACAATGTATAATGAAATCTGGTATCTTCTTCTGTATACTGTATATATAACAAATGAAAAAACCTTTTCTTAAAAAAGAAAAATATGTATATTCCTGTGTGTTTGAGTGGAAGCTTCTGTAAATGGCTATTAAATCCATTTACATCATAACCTCTGTTAGAGTCCTTATTTTCTGTTGACTCCATGTCTGATTGACCTATACAAGGGTGAAAGTGAGGTACTGAAGTCTCCCACTATAAGGGAGTGAGAATTGATGTGGGATTTGAGCTTTAGTAGTGTTTCTTTTATATACATAGGTGCCCTTATATTTGGGGCATAAATATTCAGGATTGTAATGTCATCTTAATCTTTCTTTCATGAAATAAATAAGTAAAGTCCATTCTGGTTTCTTTTAATTGATTTTAGTTTGAAGTCTACTTTGTTAGATATTAGGATGTCAACACCAGCTTGTTTCTTAGGGCCGTTTGATGGGAAAATCTTTTCCCAACCCTTTATTCTAAGTGTGGTGGAATGTTTTTTGTATGATGTAAAATAAATAACTGTTTAGACTCATGTAGGGCACCATAGAAGTGGGTGGAGAATCAGAGGCAGGCAAGTAAGAAGAAGGGGTGGAGTTTATTAGTTGTTATTTGTCTCTTAAAATAAAGGGAGAGGTGTGTTTCTTATATTCAGCATAAGGATGGCTTTCTTTTTGAATCCATTGTGTTAGTGTATGTCTTTTCATAGGTGAAATGAGTTCATTGACACTAAGGGATATTAGTGACCACTGATGGTTATTTCCTGTTATTTTTGGTGGTAGCTTATATGTTTTGCTTTTGGGGGGATTTTCCTTTGTGGGATTGTCGATTTTTTGTAGTTTCATGGGTATATCTGGGATCTTTAGGTTGGAGTTTTCCTTCTAATGTATTCTGTAGGGCCAGAAGGTTCTGGAGAGATCAGGAATATAGGAAAAATATCTGACTATAGTAAAAGTGATTTACAAGAACCTAACAGTCAACATCAAATTAAATGAAGAAATACTCAAAGCAATCCCACTAAACTCAGGAACGAGACAAGGATTTCCTCTCTCCCCTTATCTATTCATTATAGTTCTTGAAGTTTTAGCTAAAGCAATATGAAAATGAAAGGAGATTAAGAGGGTACAAAATGGAATAGTAGAAGTGAAACTATCTCTATTACTAGATGATATGATTGTACACATATGTGACCCACAGAATTCTACCAGGGAACTTCTACAGCTGGTAAACACCTTCAGCAATGTAGCAAGATACAAGATTAACTCAAAGAAATCAGTAGCCCTCCTATACACTAAAGATAAAAGGGCTGAAAAAGAAATAAGGGAAACATCACCCTTTATAATAGCTGCAATATTAACTATAACCAAAGAAGTAACAGATCTATTCGACGAAAACTTTCAATCACTGAAGAAAAAAATTGAAGAGGATATCAGAAAATGGAAATCTCTCCCATGTTCCTGGATAGGGAAGATCAAAGTGATATAAACGGCAATCCTACCAAAAATATCTACTCATTTAATGCAATTTTCATCAATACCCAACAGATTTTTAACAGACTTCGAAAAAATAATGCTCAGTTTCATTTGGAATAACAGGAAAACCTGGCTTCTCAAAAGAATTTTGCTCAACAATGAATCTCAGGAGGCATCACCATCCCTGACTTCAAGTAGTACTATAGAGCTACAGAAATAAAATCATCCTGGTACTGGCATAAAAACAGACTTGTGGATCAATGGAATTGAATTGAAGATCACAACATTAATCCAAAAACCTATGAACACCAGATATTCAACAAAGAGACCATAAATATTCACTGGAAAAATGTAATATCTTAACAAATATTGTTGACATATACCCTAAAGATGCACATTTGCACTCCAAAGGCATTAGCCCAACTGTGTTCATAGCAGCATTATTCATAATAGCAAGAACCTGGAGACCACCTAGATGCCCATTAACTGAAGAATGGATTAACATATAGTGATACATCTACACAATGGAGTACTACTCAGCAGTACTAAAACATAATATCCTCAAATTTGCAGTCAAATGGATGGAATTCGAGAATACCCTCCCTAGTGAGTTTTCACAAACCGAGAAAAATAAGCAGGGGTATGTGCTCACACATTAGTGGACTTTAAACAAAAAGCAAAGAATTCCCAAGCTGCAAACCACAACCACTGAATAGCTTGGAAATTGAAGCACCTTTGACCAGCACCTTGGAGCCCATTCCCTCCAGAGGAACACCTGACCCAGTCTTGATTGGATGCGGAACTGAGCCACATTGGGACCTTGGGACCTCTTGCCCTTGCTGGGGAGGAGATAAAGGGATGGAGAGAAGACAGAGTGACTGGGAAGGGCGGGAGAGGGAAGGGGGTTGAACAAGGGGATACGTGGATAAAAAACAAGACTTTATTTATAATAAAAAATAATATAAAAATATCTAAAGCAAAATAAAAGAAGAAACTATAACTATCTCATCAATTCCCTCAGAGAGCCAAGAAGGAAATAATATTAACAAGCAAGCTCCTGAGCAAACAAGGAACTTCCAAAAAATGTAAGATATCACACAAGGTTCTTCTATATTGTCAAAGCATTCATTTGTAGCTTGCTTACCTAACATGTCTGACAGAATCCTCTGTGAAGCAGGACATTTTCAGGGACCTTTCTACCTTGTCTTGGCAATGTTTTGCAGTTCTTTTGTGTGTGTCTCCTGATTGTTCATTTTGAACATCATAATATAAGCAGTCAAGAAAAGTGTACTTTCTTGCCTAGTGGCTAACTTTGGTCACAACAAAGGTCAACTCCATATGAAGGAGTTTCTTTTTATGTCCATAATCTTCTCTTTAGTAGATTGATGTTGCTAGGATCAGATGTCCCATTTTCATAAAAATAATAGGAACCTATGGTATTAAAAATGTCTTAAATGTCATATTCTATGGATCTCTGATGTGTTTGAAAAATACTTGTTTATCTATAATATATCTTATCTTCAAAACATACCTATTATGACTATAAGTTTAATTGTAATGTCTGATTACTAACTTGTATTTTTATATTCTAATTAGTTGGTAATAATAACTTCCAGGGACTAGCAATTTATATTATATTTTTATATGAACTAGTAACTATAATATATTATAGTTATTATACTATTAAGTATAATAACTTAAGCATATAGGTATATATATATATATATATATATATATATACAGTAACAACATTAATCTCAACTTTATGTCAATATACACAATATGTGTGCTATATACAAAAAAACCAATCCAATGTAAAGTATTTAAGGCAAGTAATTGCGTTTTAAAAATAGATTCAATACTTTACCCTTATATCCTATCATATGTGTATTCACATCTTTCTTTCTTTCTTTCTTCCTTTCTCTTTCTTTCTTTCATAACAGGAACCCTGAATCTTTTCTCTTTTCTTTAGTTTTTTCTAACTATAACCAATAACAATTTTTCACCAATCACCCTAAACTGTAACAAGTTATCTATAGCTCATTGAAAGACAATAAACCACCCATCCTACCTCTTGGGAATATAGGTGCCATGTTCTTAAATTTACTTCCTCCTGTCTGGGGACAATGACTTCTGAATTTTTCTTGATAGACTCTCTTGTTGTAGATGTCTAGATCCAAGGTCTTTTAACTTCTTGAAAGTAAGTATTTCTAGTTTTCTGTAAATAAAACAAAAAACCTGCCCCATCCCTTTGTTTTTGCTTACAACTTAAAGAATTATAATATGAGTGGATGAGCCATCAATTCTTATTTTCATGAAGTTTCTCCAGTTCAAACTGAATATTAATTTTGATGGTATTCATAATGCTTCTTCACCCATGGAAACAAAAGCAAACTCCTTCCCCCACTGTAGCATATATCCTGGCTTCTATTCTGAGGTCAGTACATCTTTGAAGTAGATTAAGCTCAGCTGTTTTTTCAATAGTCCAATGCCCTTCAGCAGCTGTTTTTCCTTTCTCATTAGGATTGAGAAATTTCAAAGTATGCAGTCTATTTCTAGGGGTCTTTGTTATTTCTTTGTGTTTACTTAGCATCTTCTTTAGCGATCAATTTGATTTCTCTATGGCTGTTTGCCCTGTAGGTTTGTGTGGTATCCCTGTACTATGATTTATATTATAATAAGAAAAAAATGTGTCATTTTATTAGAGACATATACTGGAGCATTGTCAGTCTTAATTTTTACAGGTATTTCCATGAAGGCCATACATTCTAGCAAATTTGTGATTACAAAATCAGCTTTTATAAACTCAAAGCAGTTGCCCATTGAAATCCTGAAAACACATATATTGCATAATATACAAAGCTTAATATTCCAAATTCTATAAAATAAAATATATCATTCTGCAGGATTTTATTTCTGTGTGTGTACAATTGTGTGTTGGGTAAAATATGTGTGTTTCTGTTGATCTCCTCAATGGCATACATGAAGGCCAAAGAAATCTGATAGTTTCTTGAAGTAGGCCTGCAGAGAAGAATTATAACTATTTATGAAAGAGACTACTATCATACTATATAGCAGTATGAGGCAATGACTCATATCTTATATGTTTTAAATCTACAAAAAACATTTTTGGCATCAGGCTAACAGTTACATTTGAATGTCAGATAATCTACAATGTAGTGGTGATTTAATTACATAAAACTGTGAGGTCTATCTAAAAGTTTTGATCCAAAAACTTGACTTGAGCCGTTATAAACAGAAATTTTAGGTATGGACAATCACAAGCAAAACCCTCTGATTCTTGAACATTTTAACCAGCAGAATGAAACTTCCATTTTTAAAGGCTTATAGCAATAAATTTGATTGTAATATGTCCTTAGAAGGCTAATATGTTATGTACTACAAAATTCAAAGATAACTATGAATCATTTACTCTGTAAGTAGATAGAGAGCCAAGCATTTCAGTTGTTTTAGTTAATAAATAAAGATGTTTTTATGATGACTGTGCCCCATGCATCAATCCCAAAGCAATATTTGTTTCTGTATCAGATAGAACTTTTATGGTTTCCCATTCTGCATCTATCTTAGAAACTTTGGCCTTTCCCATTGCCATCTTCCTCTCCTTTCAAAGAATCATCCCACAAGGCAGAATAGTGGAGTTAGCTTCCTAAGGTTGAACACCCTACAGTCATGACTTGAATCCTCTGAGGGGGAAGTGCTCAGTTTTTATAATTTCTATAATCTGCCTGCTTCCATCTCTATGCTTTCACTATGTATTTACCTTCCAAGCAAAATGGATTACAGAAGAACTTCAAACACCTTGATGTCAGGTATAATTGTTTTACATTGCAAATGATATCACTTGAATAGGAAATATAACCTGGTTTATTGCACAGATGATTTATAGATACTAATCAAAAGCAAGCAATCATGTGTCTAAGCTGCTTTCTTTGCTAAGATATCATGAAGAAAGCATATACCATGCAACTTTACCACCACCTTGCTGAATGTCACCACATACAAGTCCAAAGAATCCCAACACCCATTTTATATTGGACCATGAAAAAATTTTAGACCTCTAAAATATTTATTTTGTAATTTTTGTGTTATATTTTTATTTTGCTTTAACAATATATTTTATCTTACACAATTATTGGCATTTAAAGTGACACAATTAAAATTTACAGATCATAAAGGGTACACAAATGATAAATTGCCAAGTAATAAACAAACTGGATAGACATACTGTTGTCAAGAAATTGCTACTATGGTAAGTTCTAATGGAAACACAGCTAAGTATCACTGCTAGGTCAAAATAATTTTTTCTCTGACATTAATTGTCCATAATCTTTCATGCTCTTATTTTCTTTGAAATTCTGCTTTTGTTCTCCCCAGACTTAAAACATATTCACTAAATATTCCTAAGTTAAGTTTCTTTTACAACAAAATTGTGAAAATCTAATTTCAATGTGCCTAACTCAGAGAATCTTGGTTTATTAGAATCTGTCTCTTGTGTCAGTTATGTAGAGATTACCCACAGGGAATTATACTTTGTTGCTCACATCAGTACTCAATAGCAAAGTGAGTACAAGTAAATTGTTTTGTGAATGAAAAATGTTGACTTTTCTCTAGTTTTTTGTTCATAGTAGTTTTAATTTTAAATTTAACACTAAACACGTATGTATTTGATCAATTAAATACAAAGGTGAAATAATTTAAAATGTCTATATTACTGAGCACTTCTTTAAAACAGCTAACGTATTTACAGATTAATTTAATGTCTATCATGAAGTACAACATATATGTACTCAAACACATCTGCTCAACGTGTTATCTCCTTAAAGCATATCCAACACTGTTTGTGCAAAATGTCTCAAATCCCTTAAAGTTATCAATTTTGTTTAAGATATTTTTTCTAAACTAGGACATGTCACTGAAATTGGAACATTATAACTCCTTAATATGCAAATAAGTTACACTTGTGCTTTTAAATGTGATATATATGGACATATATAAATAAATAAAGAGAAATAAATATTTTAATTATTACCATGTTTCACATTATGAAACATCACTTAAAAAGAAAAAATAAGGGGACCAGGTGCTGTCTGCAGAGTGAGTCCCAGCGCACCCTGTAGCAGGCAGATAAAGTCTGCTTGTTACCATACCCCCAGCTGCTGCTGAGGGAATTTGCACAGATACCCACCTCCACCTCAAAAAGTGCAAACAGAAAACGACTGGGGTCCCTGAAGGACAGACTCAGACCCTGCCCAGAGGTGAGGAGGAGTCACCAGGCGCAAGCGCCTATATGCCACCCAGAGAGGGAGAGTTGAGCTCCCATTGGTTCCAGTTCCACTTCGGGGACTGGGTGCTGTCTGCAGAGTGAGTCCCAGTGCACTCTGTAGCAGGGGAAGATAAAGGCTGCCTGTCACCATACTCCCAGCCGCTGCTGAAGGAATTCGCACAGCTACCCACCTCCACCTCCAACTGAGCAAACAAATAACAACTGGGGTCCCTGAAGGACAGATTCAGACCCCACCCAGAGAGGTGACAAGAGGCACACAAGCCCTAGTGCCACAACTGACCAAGAGCCACCTAATCGTGAACCACTGAAGCCATAGGCAAACATCAGTGCAAAAAGTTACATAATAATACAAAGAACAACAAGGTAACTCCAGAAGAAAGTGGCAATCTTACAAATATAACACATGAACTGAGCAATGAAGAGGAAACAGAAGTAAGCAACACCAAAAATTCCCTTATGATGATCATTGAAGCTCTCAAAGAAGAAATGAAAAATAGCCTTAAAGAAATAGAAGAAAATACAAACAAAAAATTGGAAAAGATGAACAAATCCATGAAAGAAACATGCCAGGAACTAAAAGCTGAAATAAAAGCTGAAATAGAAGCAATAAAAAAGGCACAAAATGAGGCAAAGATGGAAACAGAAAATCTGAAGAAAAAAGCTGGAACCACACATACAAGCATAACAAACACAGTTCAAGAGATGGAAGATAGAATCTCTGAAATGGAAGAAATAGATATATCAGTCAAAGACATAGTAAAACTAAAAAAGCCATAACTCAAAATGTTCAGGAAATCTGGGACACCATGAAAAAACTTAATTTGAGAATAATAGGAATAGAAGAAGGAGAAGAATACCAGCTCAAAGGCACAGATAATGTTTTCAATAAAATCATAGAAGAAAACTTCCCTAACTTGAAGAAGGAAATGCCTATAAAGATACAAGAAGCTTACAGAACACCAAATAGATATGACCCCCCCAAAAAAAAAAGTCAGTGCGCCACATTATAATT